>JAXQQM020083300.1:0-205888 GCA_034641835.2 Pinus albicaulis
TGGTTGGCTTTCTTCTACCGTTCAAAGCAAAGCAAAACAAGAACAACACTGTAGCCTCCCTTTCTAATTCTCACTTCAGTCGTCCATCCTTTGGGAATTGATATAAAAGGCTTATGTCCAGCTACTTTAACTGGCTCTCCACTCGCCTCAGCTTCACATTTTGAGGGCTGTTGTTCATCATTCTCAGCTTTCCTTTTCTTTTCTGACTGTTTTGTCATTGTTTTCGTGCTCAGGATTTCCACTGCAGATCGTATCCGTATACAAATGGATTTACAGTGTTAAAAAGCTTAAAATACTCTATACAGAATGAATGCAAATTTGATTGGAATTTTGAGACCAAGTTAGTACTTTTATTTTTTTGGTTTCGTAATTTACAGAATCTTTAATTCCAGAATTCACGTTAGAGAATATTTAATTCCAGAATTTTTGGCATATTTTGAGGGGATTCAAATAGATTACTTTATTGAAAAATAAATATAATTGTATCTTCTTGCTTTAAAATGTAAATGGATTAGCGTTTTTGGAATTGGTGATTATTATTTTAAATTTTATTAATATTGATAAATAAATATAATTGTATCTTCTTACCTTAAAATGTAAATGCATGATCATTTTTGGAATTCGTGATAATTATTTTAAATTTTATGAATATTGATAAATAAATATAATTGTATCTTTTTACCTTAAAATGTATATGCATGAGCATTTTTGGAATTCGTGATAATTATTTTAAACTTTATTAATATTGATAAATAAATATAATTGTACCTCCATACCTTAAAATGTAAATGCATCACCATTTTTGGAATTAGTGATAATTATTTTAAATCTTATTAATATTGATAGATAAAATGTAAATGCATGACCATTTTTGGAATTCGTGATAGTTATTTTAAATTTTATTAATATTGATGGATTTTTAGTTGAAATGTTTATTTTTTAAAATAATAGTCAATATTTATTTTCAACAAAAATAATGTTTGAAAATATCAACATAATTATATTTTTGTTTTGGAATATATAATATTATTAAAATATGGGATAATTATCTTTCTTTCTTTTTTTTCTTTTTTTTCTTTTTTCAGAAGAAAAAAAACGTTGTATATATTAAAAGGTATATATATGACAGTACATATTCTTCATAACATTCTCAGCTGTTATAGAAAACAACGAGAAAAAACCCTAGATTCCCAAATACATTCTAAATACACTTCAGAAGAGAAGATATTCAAAAGTACATGGCCAACAATTACGGGTTATATAATATAGACCCAATCAAATGATATTTTTCATCATATTGGAAATGATATTTTTCATCGGATCATACAATTTCAAGCAAGATTGTGATTTTTTGTTGTTTAAAATACATTTTTAAATGCATAAATGGATTTTGCACCTTGAAAAAATCTTGAAATAGATTAAATAACTTGGACTCAAATTTTTAAAAATATAAACTAGATTTTCCTTAAAATTAACCAAAATAATAATGTGAAAAAAATTATTTCTTCTATGAGTTAAAATATGCCATTAATAGTTAATCAAATATAATATAAATATTAATATATTTAATTAATTCTTCAATTCTTTAATGTATATTATTAATATAATCATAATAACATGATTTTTCAAATATTAATGATTACCTATGAAATCAACCTTTTATGGTTTAAGATAATCAAAATGACAAATAAATAATGTCATACAAATCTAAATTATAATTAAAAATAAATTTATCTTTAAAAATATAAATTTTTAAACCACTTCAACCATAAATAAAACAATATAAGTAATTTTTTTCTTTAGATTTATATTAATTTGTTAAATTAAAACATTGACCGAAACTAATGATCCAGGGGATTAAAAAGGTTCACACATGCATGAATAATGTGTGCCATGTGAAAACATCTCATTTAATTTCTTAAATGGTTGGGCAGACACATCAACTCATGGGGGAGAGAGTGTTTGGGGGTGAGATAAAGAGACAAAGAAGAAATGAAGAAAAGAGAAGAAATGAGAGAGAATGATAGAGAAAAGTATATACTAACAGAGTTGGAGAGTAGAGAAAGAAAAGATATATATTATTTTTTAAAAATAATATATTCAATAATTTTTTTGGTAAAATAGGACTAAGGATGAGCCACACTACCTGTTTACCAAAAAACTTTCTTGAACACAAAACTAATATTTCAAGTCAAAACCTATTAGTTAGTAAAATAAAATATTATGGAATGATGTATCTATAGTTTTGTGGAAAGATTATGTACAATTTTTATATTATATTATATCTTTATATTATGTTTTTATGTTTGTATGTATGATAATGATTTAAATTTGTATATTATTGTTATGTTTTTATCTTGAGAGATGTGTAATTAACTATAATTTTTAAATTATAATATAAAAGCAAAAATAAAAAATAATATTTCAAGCTATGAATTATTATAAGAAAGAATTTCTTGAAAAAATATGAATTATTTTATGAAAAACTTTCTTGAATACAAAAATAATATTTTAAGCTAAAAGCTATTAATTACTAAAATAAAATATTATGGAATGATGTATCTAAAGTTTTGTAGGAAAGTCCACATAATTATATGTACAGTCTGAAAAAGTCAACATAATTATACCTTTATAACCTGTTTTTATGTTGGTATGTATGATAATTATTATTTGAATATGAGACACCCCAGAAGGTTGAAAGAGAAGCTACTGCAAATGCTTCTAACTCTTCAGAAACTACTATAGAAGAGGGCGCCAACACTTTTCTACACCGGATTTCTACATGTCACAAAATTTTACCATATATTGATATGGTAAAATAGATAATTGACAATCTCCATATTGGAGGCAAAAATTTCTTGACAAGCATAGGAACAATGATAAGATCTTTCAAAGCTGAAGATTTGAAGAAAATATACCACATTCCAAACCCGGAGCAGGTCCACGATAAAGAATTTCTAGCACAATTCACCAAGGAGAATGAACTAAATTCGAACCCCATCAAGTAGTGGAGGAACAACCTAGAAAAGCATAAAAATGATGATAAGGGTATGTATTCCACTAATTCCCTTGCTAGTCCGTATTGTTATATTGCTGCAATGATGTCAAGACTCTTCGGCCAACCTGATACCACTAAATTCTCAATTGAATGGGTTCTTCTTATGGAAGCGGTTACAAATTTGTATATCATGGACTAGAGAACCATTTTATCCAATAATATCGCCACATAGGATCTTGAATATAGAAAGAATCACTCCATTTCATCCAAAATCTTTCCCCCATTTTACATGAGTGCTTATATTATAGATATTGTATGTTTTACCTCGGATTTTCCAACGATGGGTTGGAAATGGACTACTCAGTAACCTTTTCCCATTCATGTCTATCATAGTATTCTATGGGAATCAAAATATGAAACCCGTTTCTACAAAATCTTCCATGGAGTGATGCTCCCATTATTTCAAGATGTATTTAATGAAAATCCCCCTAGATTATCCAAGGAAGCTCAAGAAGACTTCTCCTCCATTTCAAAATGGTTCGGTGAAGAATTTTGTACTTATGTCAAAGTCTTCAGAAGCCTCGCTCGACTACATGTCTTTCCATTTTATGTTCCAAATAAAATTATCTCAAGAGAAATCACTTATAACATTGTTGGTAGTGGATTAACTAAGTTTTTGAAGGAAGCAAAGAAAGCTTCATGGCCCTCTTTTACTTTACACTCTGATGTCTACGCGTTAAACAATTACAAGCATGCAAGGTTAGAAGTCAATCAAATCCAACGCTTGAAATTGTTTACAATTTTGAACAGGCAATTTTGAATAGGAAATATGAACATAGAGAGAGAGAGAGAGGGAGAGATGAGGGGATAGGGATGGATATAGAGATGGAGTTGGAGGAGGGGAGAGGGAGGGGAGAAGAAAGATATAGAGAGTGAGAAGTGGAGAGAGAGAGGGAGTAGCAAGGGAGAGGTGGAGAGAGAGTGTGTATATTTGGGGGTGAGATAAAGAGACGAGGAAGGAGAAATGGAGAGAAGGGGAGAGAGAATGAGAGATAATGAGAGAGCGAGGGACATGCTAACAGAGTTGGTGAGAGAGAGAGATAGAGACAGAGACAGAGAGACAAAAAGAGAGAGAGAGAGAGAGAGAGAGAGAGGGAGGGAGGGAGAGAGAGATGGGAGTGAAAGGGAGAGAGATGAAGGAAGATAGAGGATGTGAGAGAGTGGAGATAGGGGGGAAAGAGAGATGGAGTTAGAGGGGGAGAGAGTGTGAGTTAAGAATAAATAAATAGATAGAGTGAGCGAGTGATAAGGAAGATGAAGAGAGAGGGAGAGAGGAAAACAGGAGGAAAGAGAGCTAAACGCGAGGGAGAGGGAGAGGGAGAGAAGATACAGATATAGATGGAAGGTGAAGAGAGGGAAGAGAGAGATGGAGAGAGCAGGGGAGGGATACACACACACACACACACACACACACACACACACACACATATATATGGATTGATATAGCTTGTGTGTTTGGGGGGATGAGATAGAGATACAAAGAAGGAGATATGAAGGGAAATATTGATATAGATGGAGGGGGGAGAGAGGGAAGAATATTTTTTGCACTGGATGCATTGATTTTAGTGTAGATGGTGATTTCTCCTTCTATTTGATTACTTTCACTAGATTCATTGATTTTAATGTAGATATCAATTTATAATGATATTTGATTGTTTGCACTAGATGCATTGATTTCAATGTATATGATTTCTAATCATATTTGATTGCTTGTACTAAATGCATTGATTTCAGTGTAGACGGTGATTTATAATCCTATTTGATTTCTTGCACTAGATATATTTATTTCAATGTAGATGTTGATTTCTAATTATATTTCATTGTTTTCACTAGTCTATGCATTCATTTCAATGTAGATGATTTATAATCATATTTGATTTCTTGCACTAAATACATTGATTTCAGTGTATTTGGTGATTTATAATCCTATTTGATTGCTTGCACTAAATTCATTGATTTCAGTGTAGATGTTGGTTTCTAATCATATTTTCTTACTTGCACTGTATGCATTGTTGTAATATTCCTAATTGGGAAATGCATCAATATTAAACAATAATGCATAGAAATAACACAAATCATCTAAGGGTAGGAGGCTAATATGGAGGCTCATTATTTAAATATACATCAACAAAATATATGAATAATTAAGTCCATGAGATGTACAATAGGAAATAGAAGACTTTTATGGAAGAAAATCCTCAAAATGAGGTGCTACAACCATGTATTAAGACTGAAAAGAGCTTGGAACGTTATTTTATTAGCTAAAACTAATATAGATTACACTTCATATCTAGAGCAGATCCGTGTACAAAAATTTAGATCTATATCAGATCTGTACACTAGATAGACTCTTATTCAATTACCCCTTAGGGTTTTCAGCAAAACATGAAGTACAAGGAGTAGATCTGAGATCTAATGCTGCAGATCTACAAAAATATTCAGAAATTCATGGACATACAGATCTAATATGAAATATAAATTATGATGATCCCAGCCAATGGATCTAAAATGTGAAGGGCATATCCCCAACACATGAAAACCAACCCTCCAAAAAGTGTGCCAAAAGACCCTGCAACAACACCCACACAAATAACGAAGTTCTGGAAGCAAGACTGCACTGTAGGCTCTAGAACATGTTTGGCCTGATGCCGAGATCTGAAAATGCAGCGCCAATAATCCAATACTCTCTTGCCAATGGGATAGAAGCCTTCCCCACTAAAAAGAGGCACTATATTTGCCTAGAGATGAGTAGACCTAGCCTCCACTTGTTGTAGCTTACAAAGACAACCAAACCCTCAATAGGGTTTTCATTGTAGTTGGAAGAAGAGCTTGGAAAAATGCCTGATAATGGACAAGGAATTGAAACTCTTCCAAGAGGCCTCTCAAGGAAAGAGGTGGGATTCCCTATCAGGAACATCCAGTGCTAAACATCACTATTCTCTGCTAAAAAACAAGGAGAATAAGAAATGTCTAAACAGACAAAATCTTCAGAAATAATAAAATCATCAACAACCTTCTCATGTTGCTATCCTCTTCCTTTTATAAGTTTGAAAGCTTGCAAAGCCCTAAACCATCTTAATGGAATAGCTCCTTTCACATGAAACACCTCCAACTAAAACTGTGATGTGCCTCATTGATGGCCACTCATCCAAGACAGCGCTATTGATTTGGTCATGGTTGACCCAGTCAAAAGATTCAACCCCTTTCACACCTAAGGGTGCTTATTTAAATAGCCCAGATTTAGCCTTGTTCACATGTGGCATTGATTTATTTGTTGTTTTAAGAGTTTTATGATCCTCCTTTACATTTGTGTTCATGAAACTGAAAAATGAAACAAAAATGAATATTCCCATTAGCTTGGGCTAATTGGGAATATTACAATCCTCCCCTCCACAATGTTGCTTGTCCTCAAGAAACTGATAAGGTGAGTACTGAAACTCTCCTTCTCCATTGGTGACACCATCATGTGTTAAGGTTCCTCCATAAGCCAAGTGTTCACCAATCCAACGCTCCATGAATTGTTCCTCCAAAGTCATCATGAGATGTACATAGTCCATCCCACAAGGAGTCAATAACTCAAATGAAACCAACATGGCTGAACCAATGCTCTCCCTAAAACATGTATCATATGATACATAGAGATTCTCCATCCCATGTGGTACATACATGCCTCCCATCCTCCCTCCATACATCCACATAAAAAGTACAAGTATGTCATCAATGTATGGGAGTAAAACTATATACATACAAACATAAATTTGAGCATGTGGAGGTGGGTCATAGTCCCACATATGGTACCAGTGCAGTGCATCTCCTACCTGCATCAGATTAAGGTATGGTAAGTGGTTTCCCCACCACTTACTTGCTTCCCATGTTATCTCACTATGGCTAAAAGTGTGAGATATGTTTGGTGCTTTAGAAAAGCACCCATCATGATAGAAAATCTCCCTTTGCTCATCAAGGGAGTGGCCAAATTCATAAACTTGTGTGGCCCATTGTTGGCCATGAGATTTACAAGATGTATTGCTCCTCCTTGGATCCATGGCCTGCATAAACATGGTGAAAGAATATATACAATAAAAAAATAAAACATGCTTTACATGATCAGATTCTTCACCAACAATACTCCTCATACAAATGGAGTGGTTCATGGATCTATCTCCTCTCTCAAAAGAAGGAAGAGATGGCTGAAATAAATCCTCTTTAGATTCATGTTGCTGCTCCAACTCTACATAGTTCATGAATTCTTGAAAATGTTGATGTAGTTCTTCTTTCAAGCCTTCCAAATCAAAGCTCCTCATGATGATGTTGCGGATCCTCATGTAATACATATGGCTGAAACAAAACTCTTTGTAAGCTCTTTGTAGCAACTTATTCTTGAGCTTGGAGGCTATAGACAAGAAGATCCTACCATGATGATAGATGAATCCTCATTAGTCTAAATATTCCTCTTCATGCATCTGGTCATCAAGTATCATGCAAGTGTGAAGATCTTTGGAATAATCCACCAATAGTTGGGATTTCCAATATAGATCTAAACTGCTCAATAATGACAGCGATGATGGTGTATCAACAGAAATGTCTTTCATGTTGCTACTCTCCTCCTTGACATTTCCCATGCCAAAGGTGTAATTTTGAAAGCCATTCTTTCCATTCTTCTCCTCCCACAGCTTGGAACTATAAATGAGAGTGGGTGATGATGATAAGGGAAGAGATCTCCCTCCTTCTTG
The DNA here is from genome assembly GCA_034641835.2 of Pinus albicaulis. Lineage (NCBI taxonomy): Eukaryota > Viridiplantae > Streptophyta > Pinopsida > Pinales > Pinaceae > Pinus > Pinus albicaulis. The sequence goes on from JAXQQM020083300.1 coordinate 7,789, forward strand.
AGCTTACCCAAGACACCCAGCATTGTAGCTTTGTCCTCTAGTGCTCCAATCCCTCCTGGATCTAAGCTTGGAGAAGCATGTTTTGAGGTCTTCCCCACAAAATATGAATCAGGTGGTCTCCCAGGTGTTTTTCCACTAGATAAGAGCGTCCCATGCAGAAATATCATGAACATGATAGATGGGGCTGTAAATTCCTTGCTTCCACTGCGCAAATCCATCTTTGATTTTCTATGTGGAAGTGGTATATGAGGGGTATGTATGCATTCCTTTGATCATTTTAGATTCACCACTCTTCTTGTCCACCCATCCCATTTGCAAAGCCTCCTAATCAATGGTGACATTTCCCAATGTAATCAACCATTGAACACCCAAAATCACAATGGCGTCTGGTATGTCAACCACAAAGAAGTGATCAACCAAAGTGTAGGTACCTGTGATGGCACATAATGCACACATTGCATTGTTCTATCTCCTAGGACCAAAATAGAGAATCCCTCAAAAGTATCAGTGGATATTTCCATCCTCTAGAAAAGATGGGCATCAATGAAGTTGTGGGTGGCCCCACTGTCAATCAATACAGAAACCCTCTGATTCAAGATTGAACCTTGAACTCTCAAGGTCAAGTACTTAGGTACTCCTCTCAAATATGAAAGAGTCTCTCCAATAGGAGAAAATGCCCCATTCCCATCTCCTGATGGTGTTGGATATCCTCCAACAGTGTCAATGTTGTGACCTCTTCTTCGTTCATCTTCTTCTTCCTCCTCAATATCTAAGAAGATCTCTATGTAATCTAATTTTCTAGCAGCACATCTATGTGCAGGTGCCCATGATTCTTGGCAAGTGAAGCATAGATTCTTCTTATCTCTTTGGACTTCATCATTAAGAGGCTTCTTGTATGAGCTCTTCTTCGAAGGAGAAACTTTCTCTTCCTTTCCTTTAGAAGGAAAAGAGGGCTTGTGCTGAAAGTTTTCCTTTGCTTTTGGCAAGGCATCTTGAAGGTCTCTAGCCCTCTCAATGGCATCATGCAAGGTAGTGGGCTTGGTAGACATTACCAACCCATGAAGAGGTTCATATAGACCATCGATGAACATGTACACCCTTCTTGCTGCAGAAAAATCAGGAACCATAACAGATAATCTCAAAAATTCAGAAATATAAGACTTTGTATTACTTGATTGCTTCAACTTTGCAAGGCTCATGAATGGTGCCTCTGGATCTCTTATGTCAAACCTTTCCACCAACCTTTTAGTGAACTCTGAATAATCAGTCACATTAGCATGACCCAATGTAGACAAGCCATGAAACCACTAGTCATGTGCTTGTACCATTGGCATGACCCAATGTAGACAAGCCATGACCCAATGTTTCTTCTACCGTTCAAAGCAAAGCAAAGCAAAACAAGAACAACACTACCTACCTTATCTGCTTTGCCCGCACTGTAGCCTCCCTTTCTAATTCTCACTTCAGTCGTCCATCCTTTGGGAATTGATATAAAAGGCTTACGTCCAGCTACTTTAAATGAACTAGTCTTATTAACTTGCTCTCCACTCGTCTCAGCTTCACATTTTGAGGGTGGTTGTTCATCATTCTCAGCCTTCCTTTTCTTTTCTGACTCAATTTCACCTGAAATGTGTTTAGTCATTTGCGTGCTCAAAGATTTCCATAGTGGACCTGGAGGCTCCACCGTAGATCGTATCCGTATACAAATGGATTTACAAACTGTTAAAAAGCTTAAAATACTCTACATTAATGAATGCAAATTTGATTAAATTTTGAGACCAAGTTAGTACTTTATTTTTTTGGTTTCGTAATTTACAGAATCTTTAATTCCGTAATTCACTAGAGAATATTTAATTCCGCATCTTTTGGCATATTTTGAGGAGATTCAAATAGGTTACTTTATTGAAAAATAAATATAATTGTATCTTCTTACTTTAAAATGTAAATGGATTAGCTGCTTTTGGAATTGGTGATAATTATTTTAAATTTTATTAATATTGATAAATAAATATAATCAGATCTTCTTACTCTTAAAATGTAAATGCATGAGCATTTTGGAATTGGTGATAATTATTTTAAATTTTATTAATATTGATAAATAAATATAATTGTATCTTCTTACCTTAAAATGTAAATGCATGAGCATTTTTGGAATTCATGATAATTATTTTAAATTTTATTAATATTGATAAATAAATATAATTGTATCTTTTTACCTTAAAATGTAAATGCATCACCATTTTTGGAATTCGTGATAATTATTTTAAATCTTATTAATATTGATAGATAAAATGTAAATGCATGACCATTTTTGGAATTAGTAATAATTATTTTAAATTTTATTAATATTGATGGATTTTTAGTTGAAATGTTTATTTTTTAAAATAACAGTCAATATTTATTTTCAACAAAAATACTGTTTGAAAATATCAACATAATTATACTTTTATTTTGGAATATATAATATTATTAAAATATGGGATAATTATCTTTCTTTCTTCTTTCTTTTCTTTTCTTTTTTTTTCAGAAGAAAAAAAACGTTGTATATATTAAAAGGTATATATATGACAGTACATATTCTTCATAACATTCTCAAGAAAACAGCGAGAAAAAACCCCAGATTCCCAAATACATTCTAAATACACTTCAGAAGAGAAGATATTCAAAAGTACATGGCCAACAATTACGGGTTATATAATATAGACCCAATCAAATGATATTTTTCATCGTATTGGAAATGATATTTTTCATCAAATTGGATCATACAATTTCAAGCAAGATTGTGATTTTTTGTTGTTTAAAATACATTTTTAAATGCATAAATGGATTTTGCACCTTGAAAAAATCATGAAATAGATTAAATAACTTGGACTCTAATTTTTAAAAATATAAACTAGATTTTCCTTAAAATTATCCAAAATAATAATGTGAAAAAAATTATTTCTTCTATGAATTAAAATATGACATTAATAGTTAATCAAATATAATATAAATATTAATATATTTAATTAATTCTTCAATTCTTTAATGTATATTATTAACATAATCATAATAACATGATTTTTCAAATATTAATGATTACCTATGAAATCAACCTTTTATGGTTTAAAATAATCAAAATGACAAATAAATAATGTCATACAAATCTAAATTATAACTAAAAATAAATTTATCTTTAAAAATATAAAACTTCAACAATAAATAAAAAAATATAAGTAATTTTTTTCCTTAGATTTATATTAATTTGTTAAATTAAAACATTGACCAAAACTAATGATCCAGGGGATGAAAAAGGTTCACACATGCATGAATAATGTGTGCCATGTGAAAACATCTCGTTTAATTTCTTGAATGGTTTCGCAGACACATCAACTCATGGGGAGAGGGAGTGCTTTGGGGTGAGATAAAGAGACAAAGAAGAAATGAAGAAAAGAGAAGAAAGGAGAGAGAATGATAGAGAAAAGTATATACTAACGGAGTTGGAGAGTGGAGAAAGAAAAGATATATATTATTTTGAAAAAAAATAATATATTCAATAATTTTTTTGGTAAAATAAGACGAAGGATGAGCCACACTACGTGTTTACCAAAAATATTTCTTGAACACAAAACTAATATTTCAAGTCAAAACCTATTAGTTAGTAAAATAAAATGTTATGGAATGCATATGTATCTATAGTTTTGTGGAAAGTCTCCATAACTATATGTACAATTTTTATATTATATTATATCTTTATATTATGTTTTTATGTTGGTATGTATGATAATTATTTAAATTTTTATATTATTGTTATGTTTTTATCTTGAGAGATGTGTAATTAATTATAATTTTTAAATTATAATATAAAAGTAAAATTAAAAAGTAATATTTTAAGCTAAAAACTATTAATTACTAAAATAAAATATTATGGAATGATGTATCTATAGTTTTGTAGGAAAGTCCACATAATTATATGTACAGTCTAAAAAAGTCAACATAACTATACCTTTATAAGGTGTTTTTATGTTGGTATGTATGATAATTATTAAAAAAAATAAAAAAAATTATTGATATGTTTTATTTTCATAGATGTGCAATTAATTATAATTTTTAGATTATTATGGAAAAACAAAAATAAAAAGTAATATTTCAAATCAAAGTCTATTTTTATTTATTTATTTTAAACCAAATCGAAATCGCAAAATCACAAGATCGCATGAAAAGAATATGGCTTCTACAAAGCCACTCTAAACGATTTGTGATATGAAAGACAATAAAACACTTTAATAAAGGAAAAGGCTATTGCCCGAATGAGATTCCATGAGAAACAAACCAAGGGACCCATTGCCGCCACGTAACCAATCGCAAATCCCATATCACGTTTTTATCATTAAAATCGTTAATCCATCCTTCACATATCCTCAATGCGATATACTCCGTCGCATCACACTTTCGCTACATGACCACATCTTCCCATTCTTCATTTTCGTTGAAATTGTGATTGTGATATCGCAATCTGTGAAAGGTAGCTAATCAACATTCTAGAAAGGTTAATACATGAATAATTTATGTGATGTGAAAAGATCTCGTTAAATTTTTTAAATGTTTGCACAGGCACATCAACCCATGCTTTCCCTTAATGTCATAAACTTATACGATTTTAACAGCTCATGCCTCCAAAATGATTTGACCGCAAGAGTATTGAATTTATCAATTATCTACGTTCCAAGTTTCATTTTCCCATTATTTCCATTATTACACCACTTTATTATTTGTAAACAATATTGGTCCTTTTCTACTTATCATTCTTGATTGATTGCAGGCAAGTCAAAATAAGCAGAGCTCTTCCGAAATGTCAAAGGCTGTGAAGAAATCCAAAAAACCTATGGCTCCCACAAATCCCACAGCTAATACTAGTGAAGTAACAGAGATGCCCCCCTTATTCACAAACACCATATGCATGTGAGAGAGTGGTTCTTCCTCTTGGAAATCAATGTACAAATTATTTGAATATGAGACACCCCACAAGGTTGAAAGAGAATCTACTGCAGATGCTTCTGACTCTTCAAAAGCTACTATAGAAGAGGGCGCCAACACTTTTCTACATCGGATTTCTACACGCCACAAAATTTTACCTTATACTGATATGGTAAAATGGATAATCAAAAATCTCAATATTGGAGACAAAAATTTCTTGACAAGCATAGGAACAATGATAAGATCTTTCAAAGATGAAGATTTGAAGAAAATATACCACATTCCAAACTCGGATTAGGTTTACGATAAAGAATTTCTAGCACAATTCACCAAGGAGAATGAACTAAATTCAAACCCCATCAAGCAGTGGAGGAACAACCTAGAAAAGCATAAAAATGATGATAAGGGTATGTAGTCCACTAATTCCCTTGCTAGTCCGTATTGTTATATTGCTGCAATGATGTCAAGACTCTTCGACCAACCTGATACCACTAAATTCTCAATTGAATGGATTCCCCTTATGGAAGCGGTTACAAATTTGTATATCATGGACTAGAGAACCATTTTATCCAATAATATCGCCACCCAAGTTCTTGAATATATAAATAATCACTCCATTTCATCCAAAATATTTCCCGCCCATTTTACATGAGTGCTTATATTATAGATATTGTATGTTCTACCTCGTATTTTCCAATGATTGGTTGGAAATGGACTACCCAATAACCTTTTCCCATTCGTGTCTATCATAGTATTCTATGGGAATCAAAATATGAAACTTGTTTCTACAAAATCTTCCATGGAGTGATGCTCCCATTATTTCAAGATGTATTTAATGAAAATCCCCTAGATTATCCAAGGAAGCTCAAGAAGACTTCTCCTCCATTTCAAAATGGTTCAGTAAAGAATTTTGTACTTATGTCAGAGTCTTCAGAAGCTTGGCTCGACTACATGTCTTGCCATTTTATGTTCCAGATAAAATTCTCTCAAGAGAAATCTCTTATAACATTGTCGGTAGGGGATTAACTAAGTTTTTGAAGGAAGCAAAGAAACCTTCATGGCCCTATTTTACTTTTCACTCTAGTGTCTACGTGTTAGACAATTACAAGCATGCAAGCTTAGAAGTCAATCAAATCCAATGCTTGAAATTGCTTACGATTTTGAATAGGAAATATGAACATAGAGAGAGAGAGAGAGAGAGAGAGAGAGAGAGATGAGGAGACAGGGATGGATATAGAGAAGGAGTTGGAGGGGGGGAGAGGGAGGGGAGAAGAAATATATAGAGCGTGAGAAGTGTTTGGTCAATTTAGTGCGTCCTAAATTGCTAACATAAATTATCAACCAGGGATTCGTAAGCTGACGAAGTGTGGCGCACTATATGTGCAAGATAACCTATCTCTTACTTTTTGTCGTTTTTGGATTTTTATGAAATTCTAAAAGACAAGTATGGTTATGGATATTCAAGGCGATGATGTCCTTTATAATGATTTACCAACTTGAAACTGAAAAAAAAAAAATTGAAACATACAATGACAAAACTTGAAAGGAAATGAAAATGTGCTACTGAAATGAAAAAGGTGTTGCTAATCTAATAAATCAAAACAGTGAACTAGTGAGCATGAAACCAAACTATTCTTGCTGCTGTCTAAACACAAAAGAAACTATGCCGAAAGAAATCCAAAAGTTGCAATAAAGTAAATCTAAATCAAATTACATCAACTTGTCTTCTGATCCCTCATCATTAGTCCAGCTATGATTTTCGGAAGTAACCATAAACAACTTGAGTAACTGATATCTAACTTGCATAAAGTAAACTAATATCAAACCACACATTCATAATTCAATCCCTCACCATCAGTCCAGCTGTGGCTTTCGGAGGTAACTGAAGATGTCATGCACAATTTAATATTTCTAACTTGCAGAAAGGAAACTAATATCAAACTACACATCCATAATTCAATCCCTCACCATCAGTCCAGCTGTGGCTTTCGGAGGCAACTGAAGATGTTATGAACAGTTTAATATATCTAAATTTGCAGAAAGGAAACTAATATCAAACTACACATTTCATAATACAATCCCTCACCATCAGTCCAGCTGTGGCTTTCGGAGGTAACTAAAAATGACATGAGCAATTTAATATATCTAAATCTAACTACTGAAGCAAATGTGCAAGATTGAAATAAACAAAGCAATACCGGAATTAAACAAAAACTAAGAAAAAATAAATTAACAGCAGAACAATATTGATTCCATGTCATTAGTCAAAAGATATGCAAATGCCCGGGCTGCCATGAAAAATTATGCTAAAAAGCTATGATTTCAAAAAGCAATCTAAATAAGGAAATATGACAAAACAGAATTGAAAGCAACTTATCTAGAAAACATGTAAAAGCCTCCTTGGATAGCAGGGGCCCTCTGCTACCAATTTGGTGAAGTCCTTCAGCTCCTTAAAGATAAGATCACAATAGTATCAAAGAACTAAGCTTCTTTATTCAAAAACTCATAAATCTACATCCCATTCCATCTTGAACTTTGTTACAAATCTACTTCCTCATTACTTTCTCATTACCTATGATAGGAGAAAGCTTCTCCTATTTATACAAAATATGAGGAGACATCTCATTAATGGGAGTCCATGAATCTCTCCCTCCATCTCTAGAGTTACAATCAAAATAAGAAATGATAAGACACATGTCTTTCTAGAGTTTTAACACAACTTGAGGAATGAGACACATATCCTCTTAGAGTTTCAATACAACAAGGAAGTGAGACACATATCCTCTTGATCCCATAATCTTCTCCAACCAAATTCGAATTTGGCCTTAGAGTGCCACATAAGAGTCTTCTAGAAGTCTCCTTTTGACTTACACATGTCACAAAACTCATAACACATATATAGATATATGAAACTATGTTAATTTTCTAGTTTCTAATCATAAATTCACTTAAAATACATAAAATAAATAACTTTGGAAAACAAGGATCCTAACCCATATATTTATGAAATTGGTTACTTGATGTAGGGTTTTAGGTCAAATGGTTATGAAATAAGAGCTAAATGGTTATGACATAATGGAAATATGTATGAATATGGAGAACATTTTTGAGACTCAACATACCCCCCAACTGAAGTTGTTGCATGTCCTCATGCAACCATTGCAATGATTCAATTGTCCATGAGTTGATCTTTTATGAGTTTTGACTCATATAGATTCATTCCAAACTTTGCTTCTTGATTTTTCTTTTCTTTTTTGGCAAAGTATAATACATTTGATTGCAACTTCTTCTTCTTCTTTTTTTTCATTGGTTGGTTCTTGTGTGACAACCATTTTTTTTTTTTTTTTTTTTTTGGAAGCATTGGTTCTTGTGTAACAATGCTTTATTTTCTTTGTTGCATCAAAGTTCATGAAAACATTTAGAATCAACTACTTCATCAATGAATTGATCATTTGCAAGGCATATAATCTTTTGGATCATGTTGCAACAATAGTTGGTTGGAAAGTATATGTGGGTGGAAACAAAATGAAAATGTGTGATAATGTATGACATGTGGATATGAAATGATGTCCCTTCCCCCCCCCAACTAAAGATATGACAATGTGGAAAAGGGAGTGAGGAATTTTTCCAAAGTTACAATTTTAGCATTCTAATGAATTACATGACTAAAAATTAGAAAACAACATACCTTCAATTACCTTAAATGTGGATGAGTTGTGTATGTGTGGTGGCTGTAAAATTCTGATCATATTCTTCTTCAAGTGGCTGAACAAGAAGAGTCATGGATAAAGAGATGAGATGACTTTTTATTGCTCCTACTAAAACTTGTTGAATCTGCTCCAAAATACTGAAAATAATAGTCTTCATGTCTTCAAAACTCATTGGCACAATTCCTACTATGTGAAAAGATGTTCTGATGTCGAACATAGTAGGAAATTGTTGACTTAGTGGCCATTAATGGATGCCACTAGTCAACACGAGAACTCTCACCATTGATGACAATGAGAGTCAAGATGCTCAAACACATCTTGCTAGGTACGAATGATTTTGCCGATGTCGAGTCACCTAGAAGATCTGACGAACAAGGGACATTAATGTATTCCCATTGTTTGTCAGCATGAGAACTTGCTATTAAGGCATGCAAGCCTCAAGGTGTTTTTACAAAGAACTTAGACTCAAAGGACTATGGACTCAATAATTTGCATTGAAGCAGGGCTTATTTGCAGAATGAAAATGACAAGAAATGGAAGATGAAAATGGAATATGGCAATGGAGAGTAGAAATGGAGATGGACAATAAGCATGTGAATGAGAAATGACAATGGGCAATAAGCATGTGAATGGGCCTCTTGCTTTTATTTGTGGTTATGAATGGACAAAAAGAAATGAAAAGTGGATGTGAATGTAAATGGAAAACATGAAGTGAAATGAGGTGAATGGTTTATTATGAGGTATGGATGTGATGGAGACAATAGTATCTGAAAGTTTTTCAAGTGTTTGGATCTGATTTTTCATCAACATATTTCCTCTTTGTTGCTGATCATCCTCTTATGAAACAAATTGGTCTCTTAGAGAGACACCATTCTCTTGTAGTCATTTGTCCTTCCTCTTGGAACCTGCAAAAAAACTAATACTTCTTCTGCAATGGAATGTAAGATTATCAAAGGAGAGAGGTGATCAATCTCTCTAGTTATGATATTTACATACAAAACTAAGAATTTGTATTAATGAAACAAGTTCTTCAAAGGAAAAATCAAAAGAATTTATACCTGTTTTGGAATTAGTGCCTCAAGTTGAATGTAGCTTCTTTTCAGCAATTTATTTCATTATTTACCATTTCAAACTCTAATGATGGATTTCTCATTGTGTAGATCTTGTTGAGACCTTTCCAATGATACTTAAATCATCAAAATCTGATTTTGTATGAGAAAGTTAAGCTGATTTGAACAATGAGGTTTTTCAGCTGCTAAAAATCTTGAATAAAAAGTTAGTCATTCATCTTTCATCATCAGTCCAAAATTACTCAATACCTTCAGAAAAGTGAGCAAATAACTTATTCATTTCATTGATTCAATTTTTATTTTTATTTTGAATTTTTTATTTTGAATTTTTATTTTGAATTTTTTTTTATTTTTTTATTTTTTTTATTTTTTATTTTTATTTTTTAAATGAAATAAAGCATGGATGAAATAATTGTCCTTATGAATATTTTTGAAACAAAGACATGCCAATGCCTCTTTCATGCAAAATAAAAATAAAAAGCTTGAAATTTCTAAAGTCAAATTCCTAACTATGAAGGAGATGAAGGCAGAGTCCTTTTCAATTTATACAACTTGCATTTGATGCACATGTGATAATGTGTTTGCCTCAAATAATCCATTTGTCATTCATCATGTGCCACCACACATGAATTCTGCCACATTTTCCCTCAAATAAGGAAATTAGTTCCTTGATTATTTTTCAAAACCGTGACTGTTTTCATAATAAAAAAAAACATTTTTCTCTCACGCACACTACAAATTAGTGCTCTGAAGAACCCTGAATTTCTCCCAAATGGCTGCGAATTTCAGAAAGTTTTCATAAGATTACCTAATTCACCCCGTTCCCGAAAAAACCCATGTTTTATTTTTTTCTAATTCGTCCTGGTTTGCTCAGAAAATTCGTTTTAAAATCGGGTGTTTTTGACAATGACGCATTTCGTTTTCTGGCAATTACTTGTGGTTTGATTTGTTTTTATTTTGCAGGTTTTGAAGTGTAATGGCTTGCATCTCATAGAGAAGTTCAGATTGATCTTCCTCATTCCAGTTACTTGCAATGGAATCTACAATCTTCTCTTCATCAACAGTCTGAAATCTTCTCTTCATCAGCAATTTCTTCATATGATACACTTCCATTGTATGTCCCTACAATTGAATTTGTAATCTTCTCTTCATCAACAAATTGCAATCTTCTTCTCATCAAAAATTTGCAATCTTTTCCTCATCAACAGTTTCTTCATGTGATATACATTCATTGTGTACAATTTTTTTTTTTAAATGATTTCTAATAACTGTTGTTTGAGGAAAAACGAATATGAAAAAGAGAAAGTTTTTTTTTTTTTTTTAAATTGCAGTGCATGGGTCTTTGTGTGGATTGAAGGTCTGCATATATGTGTAAAGCCAAGCCAAAGAATGGCCTCATGCATATGCGTGGGTCTTATTTCCATGAGATTTTTTTTTTTTTAATTGATTTGTTAATAAAATTATGTATGTTATATTTTCAAAAATTTTAAAAATACACATATATATTCATTAAACAAAACAATTTATTGAAATCAATTTTTTTTTTAAATTGTTGAATCAATTGAAATGATGAAGTTTTATTTTGTCTCTTTTTTTCTTTTTTTCTTTTTCACATAACAATTCTTTTTCTGATCTTCCAGATCACACAAAGTGCAGGAGGAGAGCATACTCAAGAATTATTAATTTTTTTTTACATAACAATCATTTTTCTGATCCTCCAGATCACACAAAGTGCAGGAGGAGAGCATACTCAATAATTATTAATTTTTTTTAGATGTAAGAAATAAGGCTACCTAGTTACACTTCCCCGGCAACGGCGCCAAAATGTTTGGTCAATTTAGTGCGTCCTAAATTGCTAACATAAATTATCAACCAGGGATTCGTAAGCTGACGAAGTGTGGCGCACTATATGTGCAAGATAACCTATCTCTTACTTTTTGTCGTTTTTGGATTTTTATGAAATTCTAAAAGACAAGTATGGTTATGGATATTCAAGGCAATGATGTCCTTTATAATGATTTACCAACTTGAAACTGAAAAAAAGAATTTGAAACATACAATGACAAAACTTGAAAGGAAATGAAAATGTGCTACTGAAATGAAAAAGGTGTTGCTAATCTAATAAATCAAAACAGTGAACTAGTGAGCATGAAACCAAACTATTCTTGTTGCTGTCTAAACACAAAAGAAACTATGCTGAAAGAAATCCAAAAGTTGCAATAAAGTAAATCTAAATCAAATTACATCAACTTGTCTTCTGATCCCTCATCATTAGTCCAGCTATGATTTTCGGAAGTAACCATAAACAACTTGAGTAATTGATATCTAACTTGCAGAAAGTAAACTAATATCAAACCACACATTCATAATTCAATCCCTCACCATCAGTCCAGCTGTGGCTTTCGGAGGCAACTGAAGATGTTATGAGCAATTTAATATATGTAACTTGCAGAAAGGAAACTAATATCAAACTACACATTTCATAATACAATCCCTCACCATCAGTCCAGCTGTGGCTTTCGGAGGCAACTGAAGATGTTATGAGCAGTTTAATATATCTAAATTTGCATAAAGGAAACTAATATCAAACTACACATTTCATAATACAATCCCTCACCATCAGTCCAGCTGTGGCTTTCGGAGGTAACTGAAAATGACATGAGCAATTTAATATATCTAAATATAACTACTGAAGCAAATGTGCAAGACTGAAATAAACAAAGCAATACCGGAATTAAACAAAAAACTAAGAAAAAATAAATTAACAGCAGAACAATATTGATTCCATGTCATTAGTCAAAAGATATGAAAATGCCCGGGCTGCCATGAAAAATTATGCTAAAAGCTATGATTTCAGAAAGCAATCTAAGTAAGGAAATATGACAAAACAAAATTGAAAGCAACTTATCTAGAAAACATGTAAAAGCCTCCTTGGATAGCAGGGGCCCTCTGCTACCAATTTGGTGAAGTCCTTCAACTCCTTAAAGATAAGATCACAATAGCATCAAAGAACTAAGCTTCTTTATTCAAAAACTCATAAATCTACATCCCATTCCATCTTGAACTTTGTTACAAATCTACTTCATCATTACTTCCTTATTACTTTCTCATTACCATGATAGGACTTCCTTATTACTTTCTCATTACCATGATAGGAGAAAGCTTCTCATATTTATACAAAATATGAGGAGACATCTCATTAATGGGAGTCCATGAATCTCTCCCTCCATCTCTAGAGTTACAATCAAAATAGGAAATGATAAGACACATGTCTTTCTAGAGTTTTAACACAACTTGAGGAATGAGACACATATCCTCTTAGAGTTTCAATACAACAAGGAAGTGAGACACATATCCTCTTGATCCCATAATCTTCTCCAACCAAATTCTAATTTGGCTTTAGAGTGCCACATAAGAGTCTTCTAGAAGTCTCCTTTTGACCTACACATGTCACAAAACTCATAACACATATATAGATATATGAAACTATGTTAATTTTCTAGTTTCTAATCATAAATTCACTTAAAATACATAAAATAAATAACTTTTGAAAACAAGGATCCTAACCCATATATTTATGAAAATGGTTACTTGATGTAGGGTTTTAGGTCAAATGGCTATGAAATAAGAGCTAAATGGTTATGACATAATGGAAATATGTATGAATATGGAGAACATTTTTTAGACTCAACAAGAAGTGGAGAGAGAGATAGGGAGTAACAAGGGAGAGGTGGATAGAGAGTGTGTATATTTGGAGGTGAGATAAAGAGACAGGGAAGGAGAAATGGAGAGAAGGGGAGAGAGAATGAGATATAATGATAGAGGGAGGGACATGCTAACAGAGTTGGAGAGAGAGAGAGAGAGAGAGAGAGAGAGAGAGAGAGATGGGAGCTAAAGGGAGAGAGATGAAGGAAGATAGGGGATGTGAGAGAGTGGAGATAGGGGGGAAAGAGAGATGGAGTTAGAGGGGGAGAGAGTGTGAGGTAAGAATAAATAAATAGAGAGAGAGAGTGAGTGATAAGTAAGATGAAGAGAGAGGGAGAGAGGAAAACAGGAGGAAATAGAGCTAAACACGATGGAGAGGGAGAGAAAGAGAAGATATAGATATAGATGGAAGGTGAAGAGAGGGAAGAGAGAGATAGAGAGAGTGGGGGAGGGATATAGACACACACACACACACACACACACACACACACACATATATATATATGGATTGAGATAGCTTGTGTGTTTGGGGGGATGAGATAGAGATACAAAAAAAGAGATATGAATGGAAATATTGATATAGATGGAGGGGGGAGAGGGGGAAGAATATTTCTTGCACTGGATGCATTGATTTCAGTGTAGAAGGTGATTTCTCCTCCTATTTGATTACTTTCACTAGATTCATTGATTTTAATGTAGATATCAAGTTATAATGATGTTTGATTGTTTGCACTAGATGCATTGATTTCAATGTAGATGTTTTCTAATCATATTTGATTGCTTGTACTAAATGCATTGATTTAAGTGTAGATGGTGATTTATAATCCTATTTAATTGTTTGCACTAGATAGGATGGATATAGAGAAGGAGTTTGAGGGGGGGAGAGGGAGAGGAGAAGAAATATATAGAGAGTGAGAAGTGGAGAGAGAGAGAAGGAGTAACAAGGGAGAGGTGGAGAGAGAGTGTGTATATTTGGGGGTGAGATAAAGAGACAGGGAAGGAGAAATGGAGAGAAGGGGAGAGAGAATGAGAGATAATGAGAGAGGGAGGGACATGCTAACATAGTTGGAGAGAGAGGGAGACAGAGATAGAGACAGAGAGACAAAGAGAGAGAGAGAGAGAGGGAGAGAGATGAAGGAAGATAGAGGACGTGAGAGAGTGGAGATAGGGGGGAAAGAGAGATGGAGTTAGAGGGGGAGAGAGTGTGAGGTAAGAATAAATCAATAGATAGAGAGAGCGAGTGATAAGGAAGATGAAGAGAGAGGGAGAGAGGAAAACAGGAGGAAATAGAGATAAACACGATGGAGAGGGAGAGAAAGAGAAGATATAGATATAGATGGAAGGTGAAGAGAGGGAAGAGAGAGATGGAGAGAACGGGGGAGGGATATAGGTACACACACACACACACACACATATGGATTGAGATAGCTTGTGTGTTTGGGGGGATGAGATAGAGATACAAAGAAGGAGATATGAAGGGAAATATTGATATAGATGGAGGGGGGAGAGATGGAAGAATATTTCTTGCACTAGATGCATTGATTTCAGTGTAGAAGGTGATTTATCCTCCTATTTGATTACTTTCACTAGATTCATTGATTTTAATGTAGATATCAATTTATAATGATGTTTGATTGTTTGCACTAGATGCATTGATTTCAATGTATATGATTTCTAATCATATTTGATTGCTTGTACTAAATGCATTGATTTCAGTGTAGACGGTGATTTATAATCCTATTTAATTGTTTGCACTAGATATATTTATTTCAATGTAGATGTTGATCACTAATTATATTTCATTGTTTTATCACTAGTATAAATCACCTTCTACACTGAAATCAATGCATCTAGTGCAATCCTCCTATTTATCCTCCTATATATGGTGATTTACAATCCTATTTGATTGCTTGCACTAAATTCATTGATTTCAGTGTAGATGTTGGTTTCTAATCATATTTTCTTACTTGCGCTATATGCATTGCTGTAATATTCCCAATTGGGAAATGCAACAATATTAAACAATAATGCATAGAAATAACGCAAATCATCTAAGTAAGGGCAGGAGGCCAATATTGAGGCTCATTATTTACATATACATCAGCAAAATATATGAATAAGACAGCCCATGAGATGTACAACAAGAAATAGAAGACTTTTATGGAATAAAATCCTCAAAATGAGGTGCTACAACCATGTATTAAGACTGAAAAGATCTTGGCAATGTTATTTTATTGGATAAAAATATTGTAGATTACACTTCATATCTAGAGCAGATCTGTGTACAAAAAGTTAGATCTATATCAGATCTGTACACTAGATAGACTCTTATTCAATTACCCCTTGGGGTTTTCAGCAAAACATGAAGTACAAGGAGTAGATCTGAGATCTAATGCTGCAGATCTACAGAAATATTCAGAAATTCATGGACATACAGATCTAATTTTCAATATAAATTATGATGATCCCAGCCAATGGATCTAAAATGTGAAGGGCATATCCCCAACACATGAAAACCAATCCTCCAAAAAGTGTGCCAAAAGGCCCTGCAACAACACCCACACAAATAACAAAGTTCTGGAAGCAATACTACACTGTAGGCTCTAGAACATGTTTGGCCTGATGCCAAGATCTAAAAATTTAGCTCCAATAATCCAATACTCTCTTGCAAATGGGATAGAAGCCTTCCCCACTGAAAAGAGGCACTAGATTTTCCTAGAGTTGAGTAGATCTAGCCTCCACTTGCTATAGCTTAAAAATACAACCAAACCCTCAATAGGATTTGCATTGTAGTTGGAAGAAGAGCTTGGAAAAATGCATGATAATGGACAAGGAATTGAAACTCTTCCAAGATGCCTCTCAAGGAAAGAGGTGGGATTCTCGATCAGGAACATCCAGTGCTAAACATCACTATTCTCTGCTAAACAGCAAGGAGAATAAGAAATGTATAAGTAGACAAAATATTTAGAAATAATATAATCATCAAAAACCTTCTCATGTTGCTATCCTCTTCCTTTTATAAGTTTGAAAGCTTGCAAAACCCTAAACCATCTTAATGGAATAGCTCCTTTCACATGAAACACCTCCAACTAAAACTGTGATGTGCATCATTGATGGCCACTCATCCAAGACAACACTATTGATTTGTTCATGGTTGACCCAGTCAAAAGATTTAGCCCCTTTCACACTTAAGGGTGCTTATTTAAATAGCCCAGATTTAGCCTTGTTCACATGTGGCATTGATTTATTTGTTGTTTGAGGAGTTTTATGATCCTCCTTTACATTTTTATTCATGAAACTGAAAAATGAAACAAAAATGAATATTCCCATTAGCTTGGGCTAATTGGGAATATTACAATCCTCCCCTCCACAATGTTTCTTGTCCTCAAGCAATTGATAAGGTGAGTACTGAAACTCTTCTCCTTCTCCATTGGTGAAATCATCATGTGTTAAGATTCCTCCATAAGCCAAGTGTTCACCAATCCAACCCTCCATGAATTGCTCCTCCAAAGTCATCATGAGATGTACATAGTCCATCCCACAAGGATTACATAACTCAAATGAAACCAACATGGCTAAACCAATGCTCTCCCTAAAACATGTAGCATTTGATACATAGAGATTCTCCATCCCATGTGGTACATACATGCCTCCCATCCTCCCTCCATACATCCCCATAAAAAGTACAAGTATTTCATCAATGTATGGGAGCAAAACTATATACATACAAACATAAATTTGAGCATGTGGAGGTGGGTCATAGTCCCACATATGGTACCAGTGCAGTGCATCTCCTAACTGCATCAGATTAAGGTATGGTAAGTGGTTTCCCCACCACTTACTTTCTTCCCATGTTATCTCACTATGGCTGAAAGTGTGAGATATGTTTGGTGCTTTAGGAAAGCACCCATCATGATAGAAAATCTCCCTTTGCTCATCAAGGGAGTGGCAAAATTCAGAAATTTGTGTGGCCCATTGTTGGCCATGAGATTTACAAGATGTATTGCTCCTCCTTGGATCCATGGCCTGCATAACCATGGTGAAAGAATATATACAATCAGAAAATAAAACATGCTTTACATGATCAGATTCTTCACCAACAATACTCCTCATACAAATGGAGCGGTTCATGGATCTATCTCCTCTCTCAAAAGAAGGAAGAGATGGCTGAAATAAATCCTCCTTAGATTCATGTTGCTGCCCCAAATCTACATAGTTCATGAATTATTGAAAATGTTGATGTAGTTCTTCTTTCAAGCCTTCCCAATCAAAGCTCCTCATGATGATGTTGTAGATCCTCATGTAATACATATGGCTGAAACAAAACTCTTTGTAAGCTCTTTGTAGAAAATTATTCTTGAGCTTGGAGGATGTAGACAAGAAGATCCTACCATGATGATAGATGAATCCTAATTAGACTAAATATTCCTCTTCATGCAACTGGTCATCAAGTATCATGCAAGTGTGAAGATGTTTGGAATAATCCACCAATAGTTGGGATTTCCAATATAGATCTAAACTGCTCAACAATGACAGTGATGATGGTGTATCAAAAAAAATATCTTTCATGTTGCTTCTCTCCTCCTTGACATTTCCCATTCCAAAGGTGTGTTTTCGAAGGCCATTCCTTCCATTATTCTCCTCCCACAGCGCAAAACTAGAAATGAGAGTGGGTGATGATGATAAGGGAAGATGATCTCCCTCCTTCTTGAGCTTACCCAAGACTCCCAGCATTGTAGCTTTTTCTTCTAGTGCTCCAATTCCTCTTGGATCTAAGCTTGGAGCAGCATTTTTTGAGGTCTTCCCCAAAAAATATGAATCAGGTGGCCTCCCAGGTGTTGTGCCATTAGATAAGAGCATCCCATGCAGAAATCTCATGAACATGATAGATGGGACTGTAAAGTCCTTGCTTCCACTGCGCAAATCCATCTATGATTTTCTATGTGGAAGTGGTATATGAGGGGTATGTATGGATGCCTTTGATAATTTTAGATTCACCACTCTTCTTGTCCACCCATCTCATTTGCAAAGCCTCCCAATCAGTGGTGACTTTTCCCAATGTAATCAACCATTGAACACCCAAAATCGCATTGGTGTCTGGTATGTCAACCACAAAGAAGTGATCAACCAAAGTGTAGGTACCCATGATGGGACATAATGCAAGCATTGCATTGTTCTATCTCCTAGGACCAAAATAGAGAATCCATCAAAAGTATCAATGGACATTTCCATCCTCTAGACAAGATGGGCATCAATGAAGTTGTGGGTGGCCCCACTGTCAATCAATACAGAAACCCTCTGATTCAAGATTGAACCTTGAAATCTTAAGGTCAAGTACTTAGGTACTCCTATAAAATATGAAAGAGTCTCTCCAATAGGAGAAAATGCCACATTCCCATCTCCTGATGGTGTTGGATATCCTCCAATAGTGTTAGTGTTGTGACCTATTCTTAGTTCATCTTCTTCTTCCTCCTCAATATCTGACAAGACCTCTATGTAATCTGCTTTTCTAGTAGCACATCTATGTCCAGGTGCCCATGATTCTTGGAAAGTGAAGAATAGCTTCTTCTTATCTCTTTGGACTTCATCATCAACAGGCTTCTTGTATGAGGTCTCCTTTGAAGGAGCAACTTTCTCTTCCTTTCCTTTAGAAGGAAAAGAAGGCTTGTGCTGAAAGTTTTCCTTTGCTTTTGGTAAGGCATCTTGAAGGTCTCTAGCCCTCTCAATGGTATCATGCAAGGTAGTGGGCTTGGTAGACATTACCAACCCATGAAGAGGTTCATCTAGACCATCGATGAACATGTACACCCTTCTTGCTACAGACAAATTAGGAACCATAATAGATAATCTCAAAAATTCATAAATATAAGACTCTGTATTACCTGATTGCTTCAAATTTGCAAGGCTCATGAATGGTGCCTCTGGATCTCTTCTTTCAAACCTTTCCACCAGCCTTCTAGTGAACTCTGAATAAGCAGTCAAATTGCCATGACCCAATGTAGACAAGCCATGGAACCACTAGTCATGTGCTTCACCTTAAAAGTGCGGCGCTGCACTATTAATAGCTTCCATCTCTGGAACCTTGTTCAAATGAAAGTAGATGTCAACTTTTTCTACCCATGCTTTGGAAAAACACTTGGATGACCCATCAAAATTGGGTAAAATGAATCTTCCCATAGAGTGATGTTGATATTGATTCTGAGTGAATCCACCATCTCTATGCTGATGCCTTGGTCTTCTTTTGTCCTTGAGGTGACAGAACCCTTGAAAACTCAAGTGATCTTTGAATCTCTAATTTTGAGACTCATATTATTCAAAATAGTCTTCAAGGGATGCTTGCTCTTGAAACCCTTCATTTCCCACAGCCAAAAAGGTAGGCACGGTAGAGCATTGGGAAACTTGTGGCTGATGCACTGGTTGATCATTCCAGTGGTGATACATGCTAGAGCTTTCTCCAAGATAAAATCTCTTAGGAGATTATTTGATTCTATCCATTCTCATCTCTTTGGCCTCTCTAGCAAGATCTTGCATGGCTCTCAAAAGGATCTTTGCAAAGTACTTTCCTTCTTCATCACTTCTAGGTTTAGGGGCTTTACCCTTGTCTCTATCATCATTTGTGTAATCAAATCTCTTCTATCTTCTTTTTAGATACCTCTTCTCTCTGTCAGTAAGAGGCTCTTCTTCTTCTGAAGAAATATTGGCTTCTTATAGTTGTTACACAACATTTTGTCATTGTCCCTGAAATCTGCAACTCGCACATTGGAGGGTTGTTTCTTTGACCAATAAGCATGTTTCATGCCTTGTAAATACCATCCTTGCATCCCTTTTGATGAAAGTAACATTCTTCTTGTTGACATTTCCCTCAGTAGAGATGTAAAAATCCCTATTTTTGCCTTGGCGTGAGTAGCCAGTTACACCCTCGTGCCGACCGGGAAATTTAACAGTGAGCCTGTGCCAGTTGGTGCCCTGTGCTAGTTAGACACCCACACCAAGCTGTTTATGGAACGTTTTTTAAAAATAGAGGTGGAGGTTCCATTCCAACCACCTCGAGGATGAGTCATTGGGAGTGGTTGAACTGAAACAACCATGGATTCCTTCCTTTAGTTAGTAGTTTCCACCTCCCTTGGAACTCTCCTAAAGGATAGGAATCCCTCCCACCTTTGTAGGGATCCCAACCTCCTCCTTTTCCTCTACAAAATAAACTCTCTCTCTTCGTACTAGCTAGCTAAACTGGGAGAATTATACATATTATAGCTGAGATACTAGAGAAGATAGAATAAGAAGGATTACATTGAAGAAGCTTGAGTCGATGACTTCTAAGAGAGCTTGAGGCCATGCCTTCATCCCATCCAAATTCCCTAAAGAAAATTTGAGATGCGCTTTGCCTGAACCATAGTGGAGTTGCCAATTTGTTATGAAGTTAAATCCTCTCTGTGGACAGTGACGATCCCTCTGGCCCTAGGGTGGGTCTAGTAACAAAAGGACAAGTAAAGTTTTGCTTCCTAGTTAATGAATGAACAAAAGACATGGTAGATTGATCTACCTTGAATCCAATGTTGTCTTCATTGTAGAAATAGTAGTGGCCTCTTACTCCTGCCTTGGAAAATCACAATCCGTTCGCTGTCATGTTCAGATACCTGCAAATAAGACAAAGAACAAGAACAACATACACCAGAATAGTTTCTCTCATAACTATTAGCCAGTCAAAGAAGGCTAAACATATCGCATCAAATAAACATCATAACACAATAGTGGAACCAAATAGTAGTCATGTATATAAATGAATAGAAGGAAGAGTACAACCGATGCTTTGACGATGCAGTCTCTTTGCCATGTCATCATGACCTTAGATCCTTTGATGTCAAATACTGCCAAATCCAGTGTCGTGCTATTGATATGTTCAAGAGAAGTCTGCCTCTACAGTTTTAAACCTTCCTATGATCTCTTGTTGGTCTTGATTCACTTTCATCATGTTCCTCTGTCTCGTGTCGATGATGTGGGAAAAATAAAGGCCCTCCTTCGACCAGGGCACTTCCCGTCGACTTCAACTCATTATCCAGGAATTTGATCTAGAGACTCCCTTTTGGTACCTTGGAGCATGCATGCCTCAATGGCACATTTTTCGCATTCGACGCAAGGTTCACATCATTGGCCTTCGATCGAGTGATTCTCCAGATGTTTGACGTCAGATCATTATTCACATTCCGTGGATTGTACCTTTTGTACCTTGAGGGCCATCATCATCATTGGTGGTTTCTCTTGCATCTGTTAACGGATTTCATCATTGGCTGGTAATTAGACAATTTTCCTGCATGTTTGACTTCAGCTCATATATTCACATGCTCGAAATTGTACTTGTTTGGGTCGAGATGGAGCGCAAGACCCTAGGTTTTGTCTGATAAAATCCAGGCTACGGATTTTTGTGGATTATTATGACTTATTTTATGACTCTTTTGATTGGATGGTTGCGACCATACCTGAGTCTATTCACTGATCCTTACTATTGGATGGCTGCGTCCATACCTCAAATCTCAGTTTTTATATACTCTATTATGGATGGCTGTGACCATGCCACATGATTCATATATCACAGATATCGGTTGTATTTGTAATTTCAGGTCTTACAACAGTAGTGTTTGGTTTGAACGCATTCTCACAAAGCATTTCATCCCTCCCTCTCCCTCGAACTTCATGCTTTAGGGGAAATTTTTTACACAGCATTTTGTCACTGTCCCTACAATCCCAAAATCGCACATCGGAGGGTTGTTTCTGTGTCCAATAAGCTGTCTCATACCTTGAAAATTCCATCCTTGCATCCCTTTTAATGAAAGTAACATTCTTCTTGTTGAAATTTCCTTGAGCAGAGTTGTAAAAATCCCTATTTTTTCCTTGGCGCGAGTAGCCAGTTACACCCTCTCATCGACCAGGAAATTTAACACCGAGCCCATGCCAGTTGGCACTCTGTGCCAGTTAGACACCCGTGCCAAGATATTTAAGGATTTAAAAAAAAAAATAGAGGCAAAGGTTCAATTCCAACTACCTCGAGGATAAGTCATTGGTAGTGATTGAACTGAAACAACCACATACTCATTCCTTTAGTTAGTATTTTCCACCTCCCTTAGAACTCTCTTAGGGGATAGGATTCCCTCCGACCTTTGTAGCGATCCCAACCTCCTCCTTTTCCTCTCTAAAAGAAACTCTCTCTCTTAGTACCAGCTAGCTGAGCTGGGAGAATTATACGTACTATAGCTAAGCTACTTGAGAAGGTAGAATAAGAAGGATTACATTGAAGAAGCTTGATTTGATGACTTCTAAGAGAGCTTGAGTCCATGCCTTCATCCCGTCTAAATTCCCTGATGAAAATTTGAGACGTGCTTCGCCTGAAGCCTGCTGTAGGATACTGCGATGTAAAAGCATCAGTTGTACTCTTCCTTCTATTCATTTATATACATGACTACTGTTTGGTTCCACTATTGTGTTATGATGTTTATTTGATGCGATATGTTTAGCCCTCTTTGATTGGATAATAGATATGAGTGAAACTATTCTGTCATATGTTGTTAGGGTCGTAGTAAAGCTGCAAATGAAGAATGTGTTTAGTCATTGTTTTCTTTTCTGGGTCGTAGTAAAGCTGCAAATGAAAATGATGCAAGATGGTTGGCTTTCTTCTACCGTTCAAAGCAAAGCAAAGCAAAACAAGAACAACGGGCTCGTAGTAGAGCTGCAAGATGGTTGGCTTTCTTCTACCGTTCAAAGCAAAGAAAAACAAGAACAACACTACCTACCTTATCTGCTTTGCCCGCACTGTAGCCTCCCTTTCTAATTCTCACTTCAGTCGTCCATCCTTTGGGAATTGATATAAAAGGCTTACGTCCAGCTACTTTAAATGAACTAGTCTTATTAACTTGCTCTCCACTCGTCTCAGCTTCACATTTTGAGGGTTGTTGTTCATCATTCTCAGCTTTCCTTTTCTTTTCTGACTCAATTTCACCTGAAATGTGTTTAGTCATTGTTTTCGTGCTCAGGATTTCCATAGTGGACTTGAGGCTCCACTGCAGATCGTATCCGTATACAAATGGATTTACAGTGTTAAAAAGCTTAAAATACTCTATACAGAATGAATGCAAATTTGATTGGAATTTTGAGACCAAGTTAGTACTTTTATTTTTTTGGTTTCATAATTTACAGAATCTTTAATTCCAGAATTTTTGGCATATTTTGAGGGGATTCAAATAGATTACTTTATTGAAAAATAAATATAATTGTATCTTCTTACTTTAAAATGTAAATGGATTAACGTTTTTGGAATTGGTGATTATTATTTTAAATTTTATTAATATTGATAAATAAATATAATTGTATCTTCTTACCTTAAAATGTGAATGCATGAGCATTTTTGGAATTCGTGATAATTATTTTAAATTTTATGAATATTGATAAATAAATATAATTGTATCTTTTTACCTTAAAATGTAAATGCATGAGCATTTTTGGAATTCGTGATAATTATTTTAAACTTTATTAATATTGATAAATAAATATAATTGTACCTCCATACCTTAAAATGTAAATGCATCACCATTTTTGGAATTCGTGATAATTATTTTAAATCTTATTAATATTGATAGATAAAATGTAAATGCATGACCATTTTTGGAATTCGTGATAGTTATTTTAAATTTTATTAATATTGATGGATTTTTAGTTGAAATGTTTATTTTTTAAAATAATAGTCAATATTTATTTTCAACAAAAATACTGTTTGAAAATATCAACATATATTGATAGATAAAATGTAAATGCATGACCATTTTTGGAATTCGTGATAGTTATTTTAAATTTTATTAATATTGATGGATTTTTAGTTGAAATGTTTATTTTTTAAAATAATAGTCAATATTTATTTTCAACAAAAATACTGTTTGAAAATATCAACATAATTATATTTTTGTTTTGGAATATATAATATTATTAAAATATGAGATAATTATCTTTCTTTCTTTTTTTTCTTTTTTCAGAAGAAAAAAAACGTTGTATATATTAAAAGGTATATATATGACAGTACATATTCTTCATAACATTCTCAGCTGTTATGAAAAAACCCTAGATTCCCAAATACATTCTAAATACACTTCAGAAGAGAAGATATTCAAAAGTACATGGCCAACAATTACGGGTTATATAATATAGACCCAATCAAATGATATTTTTCATCATATTGGAAATGATATTTTTCATCGGATCATACAATTTCAAGCAAGATTGTGACTTTTTGTTGTTTAAAATACATTTTTAAATGCATAAATGGATTTTGCACCTTGAAAAAATCATGAAATAGATTAAATAACTTGGACTCAAATTTTTAAAAATATAAACTAGATTTTCCTTAAAATTAACCAAAATAATAATGTGAAAAAAATTATTTCTTCTATGAGTTAAAATATGCCATTAATAGTTAATCAAATATAATATAAATATTAATATATTTAATTAATTCTTCAATTCTTTAATGTATATTATTAACATAATCATAATAACAATGATTTTTCAAATATTAATGATTACCTATAAAATCAACCTTTTATTGTTTAAGATAATCAAAATGACAAATAAATAATGTCATACAAATCTAAATTATAACTAAAAATAAATTTATCATTAAAAATATAAAACTTCAACAATAAATAAAAAAATATAAGTAATTTTTTTCTTTAGATTTATATTAATTTGTTAAATTAAAAAATTGACCGAAACTAATGATCCAGGGGATGAAAAAGGTTCACACATGCATGAATAATGTGTGCCATGCGAAAACATCTCGTTTAATTTCTTGAATGGTTTCGCAGACACATCAACTCATGGGGAGAGGGAGTGCTTTGGGGTGAGATAAAGAGACAAAGAAGAAATGAAGAAAAGAGAAGAAAGGAGAGAGAATGATAGAGAAAAGTATATACTAACGGAGTTGGAGAGTGGAGAAAGAAAAGATATTTCTTGAACACAAAACTAATATTTCAAGTCAAAACCTATTAGTTAGTAAAATAAAATGTTATGGAATGCAGATGTATCTATAGTTTTGTGGAAATTCTACATAATTATATGTACAATTTTTATATTATATTATATCTTTATATTATGTTTTTATGTTGGTATGTATGATAATTATTTAAATTTTTATATTATTGTTATGTTTTTATCTTGACAGATGTGTAATTAATTATAATTTTTAAATTATAATATAAAAGTAAAAATAAAAAGTAATATTTTAAGCTAAAAACTATTAATTACTAAAATAAAATATTATGGAATGATGTATCTATAGTTTTGTAGGAAAGTCCACATAATTATATGTACACTCTGAAAAAGTCAACATAACTATACCTTTATAAGGTGTTTTTATGTTGGTATGTATGATAATTATTAAAAAAAAAAACTTTTATTGATATGTTTTATTTTCATAGATGTGCAATTAATTATAATTTTTAGATTATTATAGAAAAACAAAAATAAAAAGTAATATTTTAAATCAAATTCTCTTTTTATTTATTTATTTTAAACCAAATCGAAATCGCAAAATCACAAGATCGCATGAAAAGAATATGGCTTCTACAAAGCCACTCTAAACGATTTGCCATATGAAAGACAATAAAACACTTTAATAAAGGAAAAGGCTATTGCCCGAATGAGATTCCATGAGAAACAAACCAAGGGACCCATTGCCGCCACGTAACCAATCGCAAATCTCATATCACGTTTTTATCATTAAAATCGTTAATCCATCCTTCACATATCCTCGATGCGATATACTTCGTCGCATCACACTTTCGCTACATGACCACATCTTCCCATTGTTCATTTTCGTTGAAATTGTGATTGTGATATCGCAATCTGTGAAAGGTGGCTAATCAACATTCTAGAAAGGTTAACACATGAATAATTTATGTGATGTGAAAAGATCTCGTTAAATTTTTTAAATGTTTGCATAGGCACATCAACCCATGCTTTCCCTTAATGTCATAAATTTATACGATTTTAACAGCTCATGCCTCCAAAATGATTTGACCGTAAGAGTATTGAATTTATCAATTATCTACGTTCCAAGTTTCATTTTCCCATTATTTCCATTATTACACCACTTTATTATTTGTAAACGATATTGGTCCTTTTCTACTTATCATTCTTGATTGATTGCAGGCAAGTCAAAATAAGCAGAGCTCTTCCGAAATGTCAAAGGCTGCGAAGAAATCCAAAAAACCTATGGCTCCCACAAATCCTACAGCTAATACTAGTGAAGTAACAGAGATGCCCCCCTTATTCACAAACACAATATGCATGTGAGAGAGTGGTTCTTCCTCTTGGAAATCAATGTAAAAATTATTTGAATATGAGACACCCCACAAGGTTGAAAGAGAATCTACTGCAGATGCTTTTGACTTTTCAAAAGCTACTATAGAAGAGGGCGCCAACACTTTTCTACACCGGATTTCTACACGCCACAAAATTTTACCTTATACTGATATGGTAAAATGGATAATCAAAAATCTCAATATTGGAGACAAAACTTTCTTGACAAGCATAGGAACAATGATAAGATCTTTCAAAGCTGAAGATTTGAAGAAAATATACCACATTCCAAACTCGGAGCAGGTTTACGATAAAGAATTTCTAGCACAATTCACCAAGGAGAATGAACTAAATTCAAACCCCATCAAGCAATGGAGGAACAACCTAGAAAAGCATAAAAATGATGATAAGGGTATGTAGTCCACTAATTCCCTTGCTAGTCCGTATTGTTATATTGCTGCAATGATGTCAAGACTCTTCGACCAACCTGATACCACTAAATTCTCAATTGAATGGATTCCCCTTACGGAAGCGGTTACAAATTCGTATATCATGGACTAGAGAACCATTTTATCCAATAATATTGCCACCCAAGTTCTTGAATATAGAAAGAATCACTCCATTTCATCCAAAATATTTCCCGCCCATTTTACATGAGTGCTTATATTATAGATATTGTATGTTTTACCTCGTATTTTCCAATGATGGGTTGGAAATGGACTACCCAATAACCTTTTCCCATTCATGTCTATCATAGTATTCTATGGGAATCAAAATATGAAACCTGTTTCTACAAAATCTTCCATGGAGTGATGCTCCCATTATTTCAAGATGTATTTAATGAAAATCTCCTAGATTATCCAAGGAAGCTCAAGCAGACTTCTCCTCCATTT
Source organism: Pinus albicaulis (assembly GCA_034641835.2). Classification (NCBI taxonomy): domain Eukaryota; kingdom Viridiplantae; phylum Streptophyta; class Pinopsida; order Pinales; family Pinaceae; genus Pinus; species Pinus albicaulis. Next base: position 35,464 of record JAXQQM020083300.1, read on the forward strand.
CAAAATGGTTCGGTGAAGAATTTTGTACTTATGTCAGAGTCTTCAGAAGCTTGGCTCGACTACATGTCTTGCCATTTTATGTTCCAGATAAAATTCTCTCAAGAGAAATCGCTTATAACATTGTTGGTAGTGGATTAACTAAGTTTGTGAAGGAAGCAAAGAAAGCTTCATGGCCCTCTTTTACTTTTCACTTTGGTGTCTATGTGTTAGACAATTACAAGAATGCAAGCTTAGAAGTCAATCAAATCCAATGCTTGAAATTGCTTAAAATTTTGAACAGGAAATATGAGCATAGAGAGAGAGAGAGAGAGAGAGAGAGATGAGGAGATAGGGATGGATATAGAGAAGGAATTGGAGGGGGTGAGAGGGAGGGGAGAAGAAATATATAGAGAGTGAGAAGTGGAGAGAGAGATAGGGAGTAACAAGGGAGAGGTGGAGAGAGAGTGTGTATATTTTGAGGTGAGATAAAGAGACAGGGAAGGAGAAATGGAGAGAAGGGGAGAGAGAATGAGATATAATGATAGAGGGAGGGACATGCTAACCGAGTTGGAGAGAGAGAGAGAGAGACAGAGACAGGGAGACAAAGAGAGAGAGAGAGAGAGAGAGAGAGAGAGAAAGAGGGGGAGAGATGGGAGTTAAAGGGAGAGAGATGAAGGAAGATAGGGGATGTGAGAGAGTGGAGATAGGGGGGAAAGAGAGATGGAGTTAGAGGGGGAGAGAGTGTGAGGTAAGAATAAATAAATAGATAGAGAGAGTGAGTGATAAGTAAGATGAAGAGAGAGGGAGAGAGGAAAACAGGAGGAAATAGAGCTAAACATGATGGAGAGGGAGAGAAAGAGAAGATATAGATATAGATGGAAGGTGAAGAGAGGGAAGAGAGAGATGGAGAGAGTGGGGGAGGGATATAGACACACACACACACACACACACACACACACACACACACACACATATATATGGATTGAGATAGCTTGTGTGTTTGGGGGGATGAGATAGAGATACAAAAAAGGAGATATGAATGGAAATATTGATATAGATGCAGGGGGGAGAGAGGGAAGAATATTTCTTGCACTGGATGCATTGATTTCAGTGTAGAAGGTGATTTCTCCTCCTATTTGATTACTTTCACTAGATTCATCGATTTTAATGTAGATATCAAGTTATAATGATGTTTGATTGTTTGCACTAGATGCATTGATTTCAATGTAGATGATTTCTAATCATATTTGATTGCTTGTACTAAATGCATTGATTTAAGTGTAGATGGTGATTTATAATCCTATTTAATTGTTCGCACTAGATAGGATGGATATAGAGAAGGAGTTGGAGGGGGGGAGAGGGAGAGGAGAAGAAATATATAGAGAGTGAGAAGTGGAGAGAGAGAGAAGGAATAACAAGGGAGAGGTGGAGAGAGAGTGTGTATATTTGGGGGTGAGATAAAGAGACAGGGAAGGAGAAATGGAGAGAAGGGGAGAGAGAATGAGAGATAATGAGAGAGGGAGGGACATGCTAACATATTTGGAGAGAGAGAGAGACAGAGATAGAGACAGAGAGACAAAGAGAGAGAGAGAGAGAGAGAGGGAGAGAGAGAGAGAGAGAGAGGGAGAGAAAGAGAAGATATAGATATAGATGGAAGGTGAAGAGAGGGAAGAGAGAGATGGAGAGAGCGGGGGAGGGATATAGACACACACACACACACACACACACACATATGGATTGAGATAGCTTGTGTGTTTGGGGGGACGAGATAGAGATACAAAGAAGGAGATATGAAGGGAAATATTGATATAGATGGAGGGGGGAGAGATGGAAGAATATTTCTTGCACTAGATGCATTGATTTCAGTGTAGAAGGTGATTTATCCTCCTATTTGATTAGTTTCACTAGATTCATTGATTTTAATGTAGATATCAATTTATAATGATGTTTGATTGTTTGCACTAGATGCATTGATTTCAATGTATATGATTTCTAATCATATTTGATTGTTTGTACTAAATGCATTGATTTCAGTGTAGACGGTGAGTTATAATCCTATTTAATTGTTTGCACTAGATATATTTATTTTAATGTAGATGTTGATCACTAATTATATTTCATTGTTTTCACTATTCTATGAATTCATTTCAATGTAGATGATTTATAATCATATTCGATTTCTTGCACTAAATACATTGATTTTAGTGTATATGGTGATTTACAATCCTATTTGATTTCTTGCACTAAATTCATTGATTTCAGTGTAGATGTTGGTTTCTAATCATATTTTCTTACTTGCGCTATATGCATTACTGTAATATTCCCAATTGGGAAATGCAACAATATTAAACAATAATGCATAGAAATAACGCAAATCATCTAAGTAAGGGCAGGAGGCCAATATGGAGGCTCATTATTTACATATACATCAGCAAAATATATGAATAAGACAGCCCATGAGATGTACAACAAGAAATAGAAGACTTTTATGGAATAAAATCCTCAAAATGAGGTGCTACAACCATGTATTATGACTGAAAAGAGCTTGGCAATGTTATTTTATTGGCTAAAAATACTGTAGATTACACTTCATATCTAGAGCAGATCTGTGTACAAAAAGTTAGATCTATATCAGATCTGTACACTAGATAGACTCTTATTCAATTACCCCTTGGGGTTTTCAGCAAAACATGAAGTACAAGTAGTAGATCTGAGATCTAATGCTGCAGATCTACAGAAATATTCAGAAATTCATGGACATAGAGATCTAATTTTAAATATAAATTATGATGATCCCAGCCAATGGATCTAAAATGTGAAGGGCATATCCCCAACACATGAAAACCAATCCTCCAAAAAGTGTGCCAAAAGACCCTGCAACAACACCCACACAAATAACAAAGTTCTGGAAGAAATACTGCACTATAGGCTCTAGAACATGTTTGGCCTGATGCCGAGATCTAAAAATGTAGCTCCAATAATCCAATACTCTCTTGCAAATGGGATAGAACCCTTCCCCACTGAAAAGAGGCACTAGATTTGCCTAGAGTTGAGTAGATCTAGCCTCCACTTGCTGTAGCTTACAAATACAACCAAACCCTCAATAGTATTTGCATTGTAGTTGGAAGAAGAGCTTGGAAAAATGCATGATAATGGACAAGGAATTGAAACTCTTCCAAGATGCCTCTCAAGGAAAGAGGTGGGATTCTCGATCAGGAACATCCAGTGCTAAACATCACTATTCTCTGCTAAACAGCAAGGAGAATAAGAAATGTATAAGCAGACAAAATATTGAGAAATAATATAATCATCAAAAACCTTCTCATGTTTCTATCCTCTTCCTTTTATAAGTTTGAAAGCTTGCAAAACCCTAAACCATCTTAATGGAATAGCTCCTTTCACATGAAACACCTCCAACTAAAACTATGATGTGCATCATTGATGGCCACTCATCCAAGACAACGCTATTGATTTGGTCATGGTTGACCCAGTCAAAAGATTCAGCCCCTTTCACACTTAAGGGTGCTTATTTAAATAGCCCAGATTTAGCCTTGTTCACATGTGGCATTGATTTATTTGTTGTTTGAGGAGTTTTATGATCCTCCTTTACATTTTTATTCATGAAACTGAAAAATGAAACAAAAATGAATATTCCCATTAGCTTGGGATAATTGGGAATATTACAATCCTCCCCTCCACAATGTTTCTTGTCCTCAAGCAATTGATAAGGTGAGTACTAAAACTCTTCTCCTTCTCCATTGGTGAAATCATCATGTGTTAAGATTCCTCCATAAGCCAAGTGTTCACCAATCCAACCCTCCATGAATTGTTCCTCCAAAGTCATCATGAGATTTACATAGTCCATCCCACAAGGATTAAATAACTCAAATGAAACCAACATGGCTGAACCAATGCTCTCCCTAAAACATGTAGCATTTGATACATAGAGATTCTCCATCCCATGTGGTACATACATGCCTCCCATCCTCCCTCCATACATCCCCATAAAAAGTACAAGTATTTCATCAATGTATGGGATAAAAACTATATACATACAAACATAAATTTGAGCATGTGGAGGTGGGTCATAGTCCCACATATGGTACCAGTGCAGTGCATCTCCTACCTGCATCAGATTAAGGTATGGTAAGTGGTTTCCCCACCACTTATTTTCTTCCCATGTTATCTCACTATGGCTGAAAGTGTGAGATATGTTTGGTGCTTTAGGAAAGCACCCATCATGATAGAAAATCTCCCTTTGCTCATCAAGGGAGTGGAAAAATTCAGAAATTTGTGTGGCCCATTGTTGGCCATGAGATTTACAAGATGTATTGCTCCTACTTGGATCCATGGCCTGCATAACCATGGTGAAAGAATATATACAATCAGAAAGTAAAACATGCTTTACATGATCAGATTCTTCACCAACAATACTCCTCATACAAATGGAGTGGTTCATGGATCTATCTCCTCTCTCAAAAGAAGGAAGAGATGGCTGAAATAAATCCTCCTTAGATTCATGTTGCTGCCCCAAATCTACATAGTTCATGAATTCTTGAAAATGTTCATGTAGTTCTTCTTTCAAGCCTTCCCAATCAAAGCTCCTCATGATGATGTTGTAGATCCTCATGTAATACATATGGCTGAAACAAAACTCTTTGTAAGCTCTTTGTAGCAAATTATTCTTGAGCTTGGAGGATGTAGACAAGAAGATCCTACCATGATGATAGATGAATCCTAATTAGACTAAATATTCCTCTTCATGCAACTGGTCATCAAGTATCATGCAAGTGTGAAGATGTTTGGAATAATCCACCAATAGTTGGGATTTCCAATATAGATCTAAACTGCTCAACAATGACAGTGATGATGGTGTATAAAAAAAAATGTCTTTCATGTTGCTGCTCTCCTCCTTGACATTTCACATGCCAAAGGTGTGTTTTGGAAGGCCATTCCTTCCATTATTCTCCTCCCACAACGCAGAACTAGAAATGAGAGTGGGTGATGATGATAAGGGAAGATGATCTCCCTCCTTCTTGAGCTTACCCAAGACTCCCAGCATTGTAGCTTTTTCTTCTAGTGCTCCAATCCCTCCTGGATCTAAGCTTGGAGCAACATTTTTTGAGGTCTTCCCCAAAAAATATGAATCAGGTGGCCTCCCAGGTGTTTTGCCACTAGATAAGAGCATCCCATGCAGAAATCTCATGAACATGATAGATGGGACTGTAAAGTCCTTGCTTCCACTGCGCAAATCCATCTCTGATTTTCTATGTGGAAGTGGTATATGAGGGGTATGTATGGATGCCTTTGATAATTTTAGATTCACCACTCTTCTTGTCCACCCATCTCATTTGCAAAGCCTCCCAATCAGTGGTGACTTTTCCCAATGTAATCAACCATTGAACACCCAAAATCGCATTGGTGTCTGGTATGTCAACCACAAAGAAGTGATCAACCAAAGTGTAGGTACCCATGATGGGACATAATGCAAGCATTGCATTGTTCTATCTCCTAGGACCAAAATAGAGAATCCCTCAAAAGTATCAGTGGAGATTTCCATCCTCTAGACAAGATGGGCATCAATGAAGTTGTGGGTGGCCCCACTGTCAATCAATACAGAAACCCTCTGATTCAAGATTGAACCTTGAAATCTTAAGGTCAAGTACTTAGGTACTCCTATCAAATATGAAAGAGTCTCTCCAATAGGATAAAATGCCACATTCCCATCTCCTGATGGTGTTGGATATCCTCCAACAGTGTTAGTGCTGTGACCTATTCTTGGTTCATCTTCTTCTTCCTCCTCAATATCTGACAAGACCTCTGTGTAATCTGCTTTTCTAGTAGCACATCTATGTCCAGGTGCCCATGATTCTTGGAAAGTGAAGCATAGCTTCTTCTTATCTCTCTGGAATTCATCATCAAGAGGCTTCTTGTATGAGCTCTCCTTTGAAGGAGCAACTTTCTCTTCCTTTCCATTAGAAGGAAAAGAAGGCTTGTGCTGAAAGTTTTCCTTTGCTTTTGGTAAGGCATCTTGAAGGTCTCTAGCCCTCTCAATGGCATCATGCAAGGTAGTGGGCTTGGTAGACATTACCAACCCATGAAGAGGTTCATCTAGACCATCGATGAACATGTACACCCTTCTTGCTATAGACAAATTAGGAACCATAACAGATAATCTCAAAAATTCATAAATATAAGACTCTGTATTACCTGATTGCTTCAACTTTGCAAGGCTCGTGAATGGTGCCTCTGGATCTCTTCTTTCAAACCTTTCCACCAGCCTTCTAGTGAACTCTGAATAAGCAGTCAAATTGCCATGACCCAATGTAGACAAGCCATGGAACCACTAGTCATGTGCTTCACCTTAAAAGTGCGGCGCTGCAATATTAATAGCTTCCATCTCTGGAACCTTGTTCAAATGAAAGTAGATGTCAAATTTTTCTACCCATGCTTTGGAAAAACACTTGGATGACCCATCAAAATTGGGTAAAATGAATCTTCCCATAGAGTGATGTCGATATTGATTCTGAGTGAATCCACCATCTCTATGCTGATGCCTTGGTCTTCTTTTGTCCTTGAGGTGACAGAACCCTTGAAAACTCAAGTGATCTTTGAATCTCTAATTCTGAGACTCATATTCTTCAAAATAGTCTTCAAGGGATGCTTGCTCTTGAAACCCTTCATTTCCCACAGCCAAAAAGGTGGGCACGGTAGAGTATTGGGAAACTTGTGGCTGATTTACTGGTTGATCATTCTAGTGGTGATACATGCTAGAGCTTTCTCCAAGATAAAATCTCTTAGGAGATTATTTGATTCTATCCATTCTCATCTCTTTGACCTCTCTAGCAAGATCTTGCATGGCTCTCAAAAGGATCTTTGCAAAGTACTTTCCTTCTTCATCACTTCTAGGTTCAGGGGCTTTACCCTTGTCTGTATCATCATTTGTGTAATCAAATTTCTTCTATCTTCTTTTTAGATACCTCTTCTCTCTTTCAGTAAGAGGCTCTTCTTCTGAAGAAGAAATATTAGCTTCTTACAGTTATTACACAACATTTTGTCATTGTCCCTGAAATCCGCAACTTGCACATTGGAGGGTTGTTTCTTTGACCAATAAGCATGTTTCATGCCTTTTAAATACCATCCTTGCATCCCTTTTGATGAAAGTAACATTCTTCTTGTTGACATTTCCCTCAGTAGAGATGTAAAAATCCCTATTTTTGCTTTGGCGTGAGTAGCCAGTTACACCCTCGTGCCGACCGGGAAATTTAATAGTGAGCCTGTGCCAGTTGGTGCCCTGTGCTAGTTAGACACCCATGCCAATCTGTTTATGGAACGTTTTTTAAAAATAGAGGTGGAGGTTCCATTCCAACCACCTCGAGGATGAGTCATTGGGAGTGGTTGAACTGAAACAACCACGGATTCCTTCCTTTAGTTAGTAGTTTCCACCTCCCTTGGAACTCTCCTAAAGGATAGGAATCCCTCCCCCCTTTGTAGGGATCCCAACCTCCTCCTTTTCCTCTAAAAAGTAAACTCTCTCTCTTCATACTAGCTAGCTAAACTGGGAGAATTATACATATTATAGCTAAGATACTAGAGAAGATAGAATAAGAAGGATTACATTGAAGAAGCTTGAGTCGATGACTTCTAAGAGAGCTTTAGGCCATGCCTTCATCCCATCCAAATTCCCTAAAGAAAATTTGAGATGCACTTTGCCTGAACCATAGTGGAGTCGCCAATTTGTTATGAAGGTAAATCCTCTCTGTGGACAGTGACGATCCCTCTGGCCCTAGGGTGGGTCTAGTAACAAAAGGACAAGTAAAGTTTTGCTTCCTAGTTAATGAATGAACAAAAGACATGGTAGATTGATCTACCTTGAATCCAATGTTGTCGTCATTGTAGAAATAGTAGTGGCCTCTTACTACTGCCTTGGAAAATCACAATCCATTCGTTGTCATGTTCAGATACCTGCAAATAAGACAAAGAACAAGAACAACATACACCAGAATTGTTTCTCTCATAACTATTAGCCAGTCAAAGAAGGCTAAACATATCGCATCAAATAAACATCATAACACAATAGTGGAACCAAATAGTAGTCATGTATATAAATGAATAGAAGGAAGAGTACAACCGATGCTTTGACGATGCAGTCTCTTTGCCATGTCATCATGACCTCAGATCCTTTGATGTCAAATACTGCCAAATCCAGTGTCGTGCTATTGATATGTTCAAGAGAAGTCTGCCTCTACAGTTTTCAACCTTCCTCTGATCTCTTGTTGGTCTTGATTCACTTTCATCATGTTCCTCTGTCTCGTGTCGATGATGTGGGAAAAATAAAGGCCCTCCTTCGACCAGGTCACTTCCCGTCGACTTCAACTCATTATCCAGGAATTTGATCTAGAGACTCCCTTTTGGTACCTTGGAGCATGCATGCCTCAATGGCACATTTTTCGCATTTGACACAAGGTTCACATCATTGGCCTTCGATCGAGTGATTCTCCAGATGTTTGACATCAAATCATTATTCAAATTCCGTGGATTGTACCTTTTGTACCTTGAGGGACATCGTCATCATTGGTGGTTTCTCTTGCATCTGTTAACGGATTTCATCATTGGCTGGTAATCAGACAATTTTCCTGCATGTTTGACTTCAGCTCATATATTCGCATGCTCGAAATTGTACTTGTTTGGGTCAAGATGGAGTGCAAGACCCTAGGTTTTGTCTAATAAAATCCAGGCTACGGATTTTTGTGGATTATTATGACTTATTGTATGACTCTTTTGATTGGATGGTTGCGACCATACCTGAGTCTATTCACTGATCCTTACTATTGGATGGCTGCGTCCATACCTCGGATCTCAGTTTTTATATACTCTATTATGGATGGCTGCGCCCATGCCACATGATTCATATATCACAGATATCAGTTGTATTTGTAATTTCAGGTCTTACAACAGTAGTGTTTGGTTTGAACACATTCTCACAAAGCATTTCATCCCTCCCTCTCCCTCGAACTTCATGCTTTAGGGGGCATTTTTTACACAACATATTTTCATTGTCCCTACAATCCCAAAATCGCACATTGGAGGGTTGTTTCTATGTCTAATAAGGTGTGTCATACCTTGAAAATTCCATCCTTGCATCCATTTTAATGAAAGTAACATTCTTCTTGTTGAAATTTCCTTCAGCAGAGTTGTAAAAATCCCTATTTTTGCCTTGGCGCGAGTAGCCAGTTACACCCTCGCACCGACCAGGAAATTTAACACCGAGCCCATGCCAGTTGGCACTCTGTGCCAGTTAGACACTCGTGCCAAGATATTTAAGGATTTAAAAAAAAAAATAGAGGCAAAGGTTCAATTCCAACTACCTCGAGGATGAGTCATTGGGAGTGGTTGAACTGAAACAACCACAGAGTCATTCCTTTAGTTAGTATTTTCCACCTCCCTTAGAACTCTCCTAGGGGATAGGACTCCCTCCGACCTTTGTAGCGATCCCAACCTCCTCCTTTTCCTCTCTAAAAGAAACTCTCTCTCTTAGTACCAGCTAGCTGAGCTGGGAGAATTATACATACTATAGCTGAGCTACTAGAGAAGGTAGAATAAGAAGGATTAAATTGAAGAAGCTTGATTCGATGACTTCTAAGAGAGCTTGAGTCCATGACTTCATCCCGTCTAAATTCCCTGATGAAAATTTGAGATGTGCTTCGCCTGAACCCTGCTGTAGGACACTGCGATGTAAAAGCATCAGTTGTACTCTTCCTTCTATTCATTTATATACATGACTACTGTTTGGTTCCACTATTGTGTTATGATGTTTATTTGATGCGATATGTTTAGCCCTCTTTGATTGGATAATAGATATGAGTGAAACTATTCTGTCATATGTTGTTCTTCTTCTTTGTCTTATGTGCAGGTATCTAAATGTGACAATGAACGGATTGTGATTTTCCAAGGCAGGAGTGAGAGGCCACTACTCTTTCTACAATGACGACAACATTGGATTCAAGGTAGGTCAATCTACCATGTCTTTTGTTCATTCATTAACTAGGAAGCAACACTTTAGCATGTCCTATTGTTACAAGACCCACCCTAGGGCTAGAGGGATCGTATCTATCTGCAGAGAGGATTTACCTTCATAACAACAGGTTGGGCCAAGATGATTTATCTGATACCATTGTAATATTCCCAATTGGGAAATGCAACAATATTAAACAATAATGCAGAGAAATAACATAGATCAGCTAAGTAAGGGAAAGAGGCCAATATGGAGGCTCATTATTTACATATACATCAGCAAAATATTTGAATAATACAGCCCATGAGATGTACAACAGGAAATAGAAGACTTTTATGGAAGAAAATCCTCAAAATGAGGTGCTGCAACCTGTATTAAGACTGAAAAGAGCTTGGCAACATTATTTTATTGGCTGCAACTATTGTAGATTACAATTTAGATCTAGAGCAGATTTGTGTACAAATTTTTTAGGTCTATATCAGATCTGTACACTAGATAGGCTCTTCTTCAATTACCCCTTGGGGTTTTCAACAAAACATGAAGTACAAGGAGTAGATATGATATCTAATGCTGAAAATATGCAAGAATATTCAAAAATTCATGGACATACAGACCAGATTTGAAGTATATATTATGATGATCTCAGAAAATGGATCTCAAATGTGAACGGTAGATCCCCAACACATGAAAACCAATCCTCCAAAAATTGTGCCAAAAGACCCTGCAACAACACCCACACAAATAACACAGTTCTAGAAGAAATACTATGCTGTAGGCTCTAGAACACATTTGGCCTAATGCCAAGATTTGAAAATGTAGCTCCAATCATCCAATACTCTCTTTCCAATGGGAATGAAGCCTTCCTAACTGAAAAGAGGCATTAGATTTGCCTAGATCTAAGTATATCTGGCCTCCACTTGCTGCAGCTTACAAAGACAACCAAACCCTCAATAGGATCTATGTTGTAGTTGGAAGAAGAGCTTGGCCAAATTTCTGATAGTGGACAAGAAATGCAAACTCTTCCAAGAGGCCTCTCAAAGAAAGAGGTGGGATTCCCGATTAGGAACATCGAATGCTAAGGATCATTATTCTTTGATAAACAACAAGGGGAATAAGAAATTTCTAAACATACAGAATCTTCAGAAATAATATAATCATCAACAACCTTCTCATGCTGCTATCCTCTTCCTTTTATAAGTTTGAAAGCTTTCAAAACCCTAAACCATCTCAATGGAATATCTCCTTTCACATGAAACACCTCCAACTAAAAATGCATTGTGCGTCATTGATGGCCACTACTCCAAGACAACGTTGTTGATTTGGTCATGGTTTACCCAGTCAAAAGATTTAGCTGCTTTCACACCTAAGGGTGCTTATTTAAATAGCCTAGATTTAGCCTTGCTCACATGTGGCATTGATTTATTTGTTGTTTTAGGAGTTTTATGATCCTCCTTTATATTTTTATTCATGAAACAGAAAAATGAAACAAAAATGAATATTCCCATTAGCTTGGGCTAGTTGGGAATATTACAATTGCTTTGAATGTAGATGTTGATTTCTAAATATTTTATGAAACCAACTCCAAAAATATAAGAAAAGAGGGATCAACGCCTTAGAGATAAGCCACTTCGAGGGGGAAAACTCCTTTACATTACATAAATGAAAAATTCTTGGATGATACAAATGAAAAAACCTCCTTTCTATATATAGGAGTCCATAGGATCACAATATAATCCTATCCGACCTAACAATAATGATGTAAGGTCACAACAATAACAATAGTGGCTTTTTATGGGGCACAATAATAACAATATGGGGGCTACAGGGGTACAAAAATAATGATAAGGGGGCTACACTAGCAACAATAAGGGAATATACTAGTAATATAGGGACCTAACATGCCCCTCTCCTTTAAAAAAGTGTTTTCCTCAATGCTTGAGTAGCTCTGGATGCTTTTGTATAAAATTCTCATCCTCCCATGTTGAATCTTCAGTTGGTAACTTCTTCCACTTGATGAGATACTATGAAATTGATTGATTTCGTAGCTGTTGAGTTCTTATTTCTATGACAGCTTTAGGTTCCAATATGATTTTTCCTTCCTCATAAATTTCTGCCAATATTGTTTGAACTCTTATTTTATCACTTATAGCCTTCTTTAAGCAAGAAACATGGAAAACTGGGTGCACTCAAGAAGAAGCATGGAGCTCCAATTTGTATGCCATAGTACCAATATTTTGCAACACCTTGTAAGGACCATAGTACTTTGGTGATAATTTATTATCATTCTTAGCTTGCTTGAGGGAAATTTTTTTATAGGGTTGCAGCCATAAAAATACACAGTCTCCTACATCAAAACTTCTCTCGTTGCTATGTTTATCTTCCTATTGTTTCATTCAATTTTATGCCAAATTTAGGTCATCCTTTAAGAGTTGGAGAACTTATTGTTAATGCTCAATGTGATATTCCTCTACTTTAAACTTAGAATTTTCTCTTAAATATGATGTGATTGACGATGGATGATATCCATAAAGTGCCATAAATGGGGTCATTTTTGTTGCAGCATGGGAGGAAGTGTTATACCACTACTCAGCCAAACGTAACCACTTGACCCATTGTGTTTCTTTATCAGATACAAAACAATAAAGATATCCTTACAAACATTTGTTCACTATCTCAGTTTTCACATCGGATTGAGGATGATAAGATGAGCTATGAACTAGTTGAGTACCCAAACAAGAAAATAGTTTCATCCAAAAATTTCCAATAAAAATGTGATCTCTGTCGCATACAATAATCTTTGGGTTTCCATGTAGATTTTTAATTGTTTCCATAAATGCAGTAGTAATTGTAGTTTTTTTAAATGGATGAGATAATGCACAAAAGTGTGCATAATTGGTAAGTCTATCAACTACCACCATGATGTCACTCTTTCCTTTGGAGTTAGGTAAACCTATGATAAAATCCATTAAAAATGCCTCCTAACGTTGAATTGGAATGGATAAATGTTGTGGAAGACTCGAGGTCTTAATTGTCTCAATTTTGTTTTTCTGGAATACGAAACATTCTGCCAAAAAATTTTGAATATCAGATTTAAGGCCATACCAAAAAAAAACTTTCTTCACCCTGTGGAAAGTTTTTAAAAATACTATGTCCTCCTAAGGGAGAGGTGTGTAATCCCAAAAGAATCTTTTGTTTTAGTTGGGAATACTTACAAAGATATAAGAAATATTTTTACCATAAGGAATCATTTTGCCAACTAAATGTATCATATGTACGAGGATCTTGCTGCAACTTTTGAATGAGTGTTCACACTTCTTCGTCATTCTTCCATTCATCCCTTGTTTTATTTATCCAATTTGGTTGGATAATAGAAATGGAACAAAGCAATTCTTCCGTCCCTTCATCCTTTCTTGAGAGTGCATCTGCAACAACATTTAGCTTCCCTTTTTTGTTGATGATTTCAAAGTCATAACCCAACATTTTTGTGACCCATTTTTTCTACTCTTATGAATATAGTCTTTCTTCCAAAAAGTATTTAAGATTATCATGATCAATTTTAACCTTGAAGTGTCTTCCCATTAGGTAAGGTCATCATTTCTTTAGTGCATGTAGTATTGCCAACATTTCCTTCTCAAGAATAGCTTTATGTAAATACTTTCCTTTGATTGGACGACTTTCAAAATAAATGGGTCTTTCTTCTTACATTAAAACAACACCAATTCTATTTCCCGAGGCATCACATTCCACAATAAAGGTTTTTTTGTGAATTTTGGCATAGCTAAGACTAGAGCTAGGCACATTTCTTCTTTAAGATGTTCAAAGGACTTAGTTTCTTCAGCAGTCCATGAAAATGCATCCTTCTTCAATAATTTTGTTAGAGGTGCTACTATTCTCCCATAATTCTTAACAAATTTTAGATAATACCCAGTTAACTTGAGAAATCCTCGCAACTAATTTATGGTTGTGGGGAATTTCCATTCCTTAATGACTTTAATTTTGTTAGGGTCTACCTTAACACCCTCCTGAGATACAATATGACCCAGATATTCCACCTCTTGTACTCCAAAGGAACATTTGGAGATTTTTGCATATAATTATTTCTCCTCCAATAGCTTGAGCACCCTATGAACATGTTGAACATGATCCTTCCAAGACCTATCGTAGATTAGTATATCATCAAAAAATACTAACAAAAATTTTCTAAGGAAGGGTTTGAAAATGGAATTCATCAACCCTTGAAATGTAGAAGGTGCATTGGTAAGGCCAAAAGGCATGACTAAAAATTCATAATGACCGTCATGAGTTTGAAATGTTGTTTTTGGAATATATTCAACCTTCATTATAATTTGATGATATCCTGCATGAATATCCAAATTTGTAAAATAAATTGCTCCATGTAATTCATCCAATAATTCATCAATCACAACAATGGGAAATTTATCTTTAATTTTGAGCTTATTTAGATCCCTATAATCTAGAAACATGCACCATGATCCATCATCCTTGTGCACCTATACTACTGGAGAAAATAAATAACTTTGACTAGGTTGAATTATACCAGCCTCTAACATTTTTGAAATCATATGTTCAATTTCTCTCTTTTGGACATAAGAATATCTGTAAGGCCTGATGTTTGGAGGAACACTTCCTGGAATCAAATTAATAGCATGATCATGATAACGAATAGGTGGGATTTCTTTGGGAGGTTCAAACACCTTGGAATGATTATCCAAGACTTTTTGGAGATCTGGAGAAATATATGATTTTGATGTTGGAACTTCTAGTGAGCTTAATTGTGAAATTACACCTCATTGTTCTTTCTTCAGAAGCTTTTTCATGACATTAGATCTTATTATCTTTCCTAGCCTCCCTACGATACCTCATAATTAAAATTTCTTTCATTCTGAATTTTTTTTCAAGAAAAAGCCTTGAAAATTAAAATCTATCGTCCCCAAAGATTGTAACCATTGTACTTTTAGTACAACACCAGAACCTCCCATTGGAATGGAAAGCATTGGAATGTTCAATACATATTCCCCCATGGTTAGCTTGATATTATGGAATTTTCTGGATCAATTTATAGTTCCTCCATTTGCAACCATCACTTGACACTCTGGCGCTGGGTATAGGATGCAATTCAATTTCTTGGCTACCTTACAATGAATAAAATTATGGGCACTACATCAATCAACACTATTACCTTTTTCTTCTTTATATTTCCTTCTATATTGAGAGTTTGACGAGTGGTAATTCCTACCAATGCATTACAAGATATGGTCAGACTCATTTCTTCTTTCTCTAGGGTTGGTTCCTAGTGTATATCCTCTTCTTTTGAATTTTCTTGTTCTTTTTCTTCCTCCTCTTCAAAATCTATGTAAAATAATTTCTTCTCAACATACTTATGATATTTAGTGTATTTTATATCACAACTATAGCAAAGCCCTTTTCTCTTTTTTCTTCCAATTGTTGTGGTTTCAACCTTGTAGGTTGTGGAAGTCTAGGAGTAGCAACACTTCCATCTTTATAGGTGTGGGTGGTAGGCTTCCTTCTCGCCATAATTTTACATTCAATTTTTCTTGCCAACCTAAATGCCTTCTCCAATGAATCAAGTTCCCAAAGGCGAAATTCATATTGGATGTTATCCTTTAAAATCTCTATGAAGACATCAATCATGTGTTCCTCTAGAATATCAGCTACCCTTATATTCAGTTTTTGGAAGTCCTCAATGTGCTCCACCACTGAACCTTTTTGTTTGAGATTTATTAATTTGCTAAAGAAGGTGTTGTTCTTTGTATCCTCATAATGTTCTATCATTTCCTCCATACAAATTTACCAACTGAAAATTTTTTTACGGGAGAAAATCCATCGATACCATACAAATGTATTTTGTTCTAAATATAAAGTTGCAAGGCGTACCTTTTATTTGTTTTGCACATTATTGAGATCAAAATATTGCTCCATATGTAGTATCCATGTTAGGGGATCCTTGCCATAAAACTTCCTCATATCGATCCTTGGAATATGATGGGTCTTCAATCCAACATTAGAGTTTATGAAATCACGATTAACATTTATTTTATTCTCATCATGATTTTCCTCTACCATCTTTTCGTCATTAGGAGTCATTTCTTGTGTCAACTTTGTCAAATCTTCCTTCAAACCTTCCTTGTCTACTTTTAGATCATTCTTCATATCTTCCATGTTGTCTTTCATTTTTTCTTCGATGTATTCCATGTCATTCTTCAAACCATCCATCTTAGCTTCCACACCTTTCTTCAAAACTTCCATTTCATTTTTTTTTCTTTTTGCGATAGCAAAAGTCGTTGCACTTGCTCTTGTAATTTTGATATATCATGTTTGACTTCTTGCTATTCATGATTTATAGTAGAGCCTTATGAGGGCTTAGTGGGTGTTAAATTATTTTTAGGGGGAATTTTAGAACCCAATACTGATATCTAAGCTTCAATATTCCCTTGGAATCACTTCAAACTGATTTTTCAAACAAGAGTTATGCAATTTGAAAACAAATACACACCTTTTTCTTGCATTCGAGGAGCTCGATATTGAAATTGATTAGATATTTTATTTTGGATCTCAATATCCAAAACTCAGTCTTGTAGTAGCCCTCTCAATCTTCTTTCGAATGCATAGGTCTGACCTGATTTGGATTATTCAAGACAAAGTTATGCCCAATTTCCCACAATGGCCTAATTATGGATTGATTCAGTAGAGCGAGCTTAGAGAGTTATGATGATTTTCCCATGGCCACCTATTTTAGATGAAATTCATGAGCCTAAAAAAAACATAACTTGCACATATCATATCTCCAAAAATATTGTGAACCAAGATCTAAAATTGTTACACCAAGTTCATAAGGATTTCCTCACAAATGGGTTTTTTTATAGCATACGAACCTTTGTAGAAAAAAATTTATAGAGAAAATGCCACGATGACCTGTTTGAAGCAGTGAAACCTTAGAATCTAAGGCTTTGATACCAAATGTTATGAAAGAAACTCTAAAGATAGAAGAAAAGAGACATCAACGCATTCGGAATAAGCCTCTTCGAGGGGGAAAACTCCTTTACATTACATAAATGAACAATTCTTGGATGATACAAATGAAAAAACATAATTTCTATATATAGGAGTCCATGGGGTCACAATATAATCCTAGCCGACCTAACAATAATAATGTAAGGGCACAAAAATAACAACAGTGGCCTTTTATGGGGCACAATAATAACAATATGGGGGCTATAGGGGTACGACAGTAAAGATATGTGAGCTACACTAACAATAATAAGGGACTACACTAGAAATATAGGTACCTAACAAATTATGTTTCATTGCTTTCATTAGATGCATTGATTTCAGTGTATAATTTTTTTTCTAATCTTGTTTTATTGCTTGCATTAGATGCTTTGATTTAAGTGTAGATGTTGATTTCTAATTTGATGTAATTTGATGTATGATGGTACATTAATTTTAAAGTGTTGGATTAACAATGTGAAATGATTTTAGTGTAAGAAAAAGACATTATTGACAATGTATATTCAATTTTATGTTATAGTAATTCAAGATATCAATATTAGAGACCAAGAGAGACAATTTATGTTGTTTAATATAACAACTTGAGTTAAATATTCAAATGGTTTACAATTTCAACTATCGTTTTCATATAATCGATACAGAAATATGACAGAGATAACAAGGGTGACAATAAGAATAGTAGAATAAAATAGTTTGATACTTATCACAATGAAGGCTATTTGTAATTGACTACATTATTATCATTCACATTTTCTATGATTCAACACTATTATTGTAGGCTTTGCATTCAAAACTTTTATTTCATTATTTTCATCATTAAAGTTATTAACAAAATTTATCATTTCAAAAAACTCACGTAACTAACCAAATTTAAAATTAAAATGACCAGGTTAATCTCAAACATATTAGGAATATTTAAAATGATTATATTAATATTAGATATATTTACATATTATTGATAATTAATCATATCTTCGATATATTTTCCTTGGACACACACAACTGAAACCAGCCTAGATCCATCCTATCGCTGGATCTATTAAGTGCCAAGAGGGATCAAATCTCTTGATGTGCAAATCTTTCCACAAAATTTTCACTCAAAAAAAAGGTTTGCACCTCAAGAGATTTGATGCATCTCGGTGCTTGATAGATCCAAAGTTAACATGGATCTAGGATGGTAATACTAACACTCCATCACTCCATCTCAAGGATAGTGCTAAGTACAAACAATCCAAGCCGAGATTTGCAAAATTCAAATTTTCGTTTAGGTAGAGGCTTGCTAAAAATATCACCTATATTGTCTTATGTAGAGAAATTCTCCACATACATTTACTTCCTGCTGATGAGGTCTGTAATAAAATGGTATGTGGTCTCAATGTGTTTAATAAACTTCTCGTGAAACAATAAATTATTGCTCAACTTTAGGTAGGACAAATAATCACAAAAGGGAATTGTAGGAATTTTCTCCATCACCAGGCTCAAGGAACAATTTTTGGAGCCATATTGCTTCATAGCTCTCAATAGATGTAGCAACATACTCAGCCTCTATAGGAAATAAAGCAACACATTCTAGTTTCTTACTACAAGAAACCATTCCATAACCCAAGCACTACAAGGAAAAAGGACATTGGTGACGAGTGAAAAATCTCACCATAAGCTCACTGGTGACACTCAAGAGAGCCTTCGTCACCAAAGGTAGCATCACCGACAGTATAGGAGTTGTGGTGACATTAAAGGTTCATCACCAATAATGATTGATAATGACAGATAGTGACAATCACAATTTCATATGAGCAATGGTGATGGACAATAGTCTCGGTCACCAAAAAACTAAACGTCACCAAAGGTGGCGTCGCTGAAAGTATGTGTTATGGTGACATTCCAGGTCTGTCATGAATATTGATTATAATGATGGATAGTGGCCGTCATCATTTCATATCAACAACAAGGATTTACTGTGATCAACCTATCATGGTCATCACTATTGGTGCATATATATTGCAACGTTCATTGACCGTCACCATTTTGCATCTGGTGAGGGTCAAAAAATGTCATGATAAGCTCATTGGTTACTTCAAGGTATCTCATGAATAATTATTATAATGACAAAAAATGACCCTCACCATTTCATATCAACACCAAAGATTTATGGTAATGAACCTTTCATGGTCATCATTATTGATGTGTATATATGGTGGTGTTCGTTGACCGTCACCTTTTCATATTTTGGTGAACGTCGAAGAATATCACCATAAGGTAATTGGTGATGGTCAAATGAGCCTCCATCACCAAAAAAAAATCACCTCCATTCCATATGAATATCAGGGTATGATGGAATCAAACCACCAACATCCTACATCTAAATGAGGTGATCTTCCTTTGAGCTAGCACCTTTTAAAGAATTATACTTTCAAAAATTATATCTTGAAAATTTATAGATTGTAAATTGTACAAGTTTCAATAAATTAAAGTCTCGACAATATTTTACTAAACAAGAAAAACATCATCGAAGTTCCAGGTCCCTACCTAATGGATATGGAAGTTATGAAAAGTGGGTGGAGGGAAAATAGTTACGCATAAGATAATCAATATGTTTAGTTGAATACTAAATTAGAATTGAAAGTATGAATATATTCATAGCCTACAAATGACCTATAACTCGCAAATGCACCAAATATTGCAAAGGAAATTTCATAAGTGGATAGCATATGGAAGAAGAGCATTGACGAAAATGGATGCAAAATGTTACAAGGTGAATGAAATAAAAATTTAAACGTTGTTGTTGTTGGGTCAATTTTCATAATTGGGACCTTTGTATTTCCTTTATCACATAAATATTCAAATTAAAATTAGAAATTTTAGATATTTTAATGATATCTAAACTTCTGTGTAAATGTAACATGGATCTTCAAGGAACCAGAGGGGAATATATATATATATCCCCTTCACATAAAGCGACATGGGATTGGAATTTCACAAGTCTACACTCAAAACATGATAGCAACTAAAAAAAATAAAAAAATTGAGACTTATCATAGTAATATTATCTCGTTTCAACAGTGGACACCAAATAATAGCACAGTAATTAGTTCACTTTAAGACTGCAAAACATTGGAAAAAAACAATGTGTTTAATTATCTACTAGTACAAATGTGCACTCGAAATTTATATCAGTTTTGAAGTATCATGGAATTTGTGTTGGGTTGCAAACCCATCGATGTGGGGTGTGACAAAGATATTTGGACCCTGTTTGTGCATGGGGAACTGAGAACTTCATTGAATTGAGGATTCAAGCACTATGTTTTCATGCAAAGACAAAATTTATGAGGATGACATTAGGGGAATTTTGAGGTCTAAAACGGGCCTCCTAAGGAAATTATAAAATAATAGTAGAAATAATAAAATAATATTAGATTACATCATCAAAGTTTGGAGGGAAAAAAAATAAAATAATAAAACTATTTTTTTCAACTCGTATTTTCAACTTATCTCCCTAAATGTTTACTCAAATTTCGAGCATAAACACTCATTGGATGCAAAATTTAATTTCTCATCCAAGGATTACCCATGTTGCATACTTTCGATGGACCCTACTACAAGAAACATGAGAAATACATACAAAACGTGATTGCTCACATTTTTCATGTATTTCTCATTTTTCGTGTAGGAGGGTCCATTGAAAGTATGCAACATGGGTGCTCCTTGGATGAGAAATTAAATTTTGCATCCAACGAGTACTCTCGCTCGAAATGTGAGTAAAAACTTAGGGAGATAAGTTGAAAATGTGAGTTGGAAAAGTAGTTTTATTATTTTATTATTTTTTATTCTTTTAAATTTTTTACTCCAAAAATGGTGAATCATCCCCCATGGTTGACATCACAATCTTGAATCGTATTGGTTCTTATAAAGTTTATTTTGGTTGTAAATTTTTCTTAGGAGGCCTATTTTAGACATCAAAACTCCCCTAATGGCTCCCAGATAGTTGCAAGGGAAGCATTTCAATTTTGAAGAGATATTCATGGGTTGGAAGTCTTTATAATGGTCGTTTGCAAAAATGTGCACTCATAAGCTATAATAGTTTTTAAGTATGATGGAATTTGTGTTGGGTTTCACACTAATCAATGTGGGGTGTGAAAAAGATCTGTGGACCCTGTTTGTTCACAGGGAATTGAGGATGTCCTTAAATTGAGGATTCCAGCACTATGTTTTCATGCAGAGACAAAATTTATGAGGATCAGTTTCTTCCTATGACAAAGGCTTGACCTTATCCTACAACACTTGAATTAAATTTGAAGCAGTAGAATGAGTACTATATGCTCCCAGATAGTTGCAAGGGAAGGATTTTAGTTTTGGAGAGATATTCAAGGGTTGGAGGTTTTTATGATGTTCATTTGCAAAAACGTGCACTCAAAAGTTATCTCAGTTTTGAAGTATGACGAAATTTGTGTTGGGTTTCACACCCATCAATGTGGGGTGTGACAAATATCTTTGGACCTTGTTCATGCATAGGGAATTAAGGATGTCCTTGAATAAAGACATCGATGTAGAATATGAATAGTGGATCTGCAACATACTGATTGTGCGGATGAGGGCATGGAGGAGAATGTCACTATGTAGTAGTAGTTCTAGATTATGTATATAATAAATGCACTGAGGACAACACATAAATAAGGGGGGGGGAGGATGTAACATCCCCTATTCAACCCCTATGTTTTATTCACCATGTACATGTGAGATAATTAGGTTGGTGAGCTGAGACATAATTAATTAGGTTGGTGAGTTAGGAGTTGCTTCTAGGGAAATATGCCCATGTGTATGTGTATTTAAGTGTTGGGGCCAATGTGTGTATATATTTTTTATGCTATGAGACTAGAAAACCTGATATGGTAAATAATTTTAACTTATGCATATTAATAAATACATAATGACTATAAGCAGACCTAGAAAAAAGAGTATGTGGGGTTGATGACTCCACAACTAGTAAAGGTGTCTTGTGCTTGTACTATGGAATCGACAACAATTATTGCAACCGGTTGGTGAACCCTAGAATGTGGGCATTGTAGAGGGATTGGCCATCTTGGAGAAGGGTGTGCCACTTGGGTTTTGGACTAACCAATGAATTGAATTGGTTATGACATGGAGGTGTCTGGAGCCCTGGGGCATCACAGTTGTTGGGCTGGAACCTTGGATTTTATGGTAGACTGTAGCCTCAATGTAGTGAATGACCACATCTGAAAACTGTACTTCTATAGAAAAAATTTAGATTGTAAATGCAGACATAATTAAGGCGCTTCGACAACGAATCTTAATAAAAAATTTATGGTTTACAATTAAATGAGCAGATACACAGCAGAGAAAACAATAGGGACATTTAAACAAAGAAGAAACATGTCACCATTTTAACACATCTCAAGAATCTTGTAACTGGTCTTTGATTATCGATGTCCAGCTTCAAAAATTACAGTGCTCCAATAGTAGTTCTTACAATACAGTTGCTAAAATATCCAACCCTTGCTAATGAGAATTTTAGCAGTATTTAACTAAAAACTAAGTTGGTTTCACTAATATTCTTTGGAAAACATAATCGGACATCACATAGGTAGATGCCCCCTTGTCAATGATACAATGGGAGACGTTGGCATTCTATACCTTGACAACTTTTTGGAAGGCAATAGAGGGAGGAAGCGGGGGATGCCCTGACATGTCAACATCGAAGACAATAAAATAATCATCTGAAGGATCCACAGTGCCCATGGTAGTTATTTTAGCTTTCCGTTGTGAAGGGAACAAATGGAGGACTTCCAACATTGACATGGTGGCAGGAGATTGTGCTAGGTCATCTACTATACTGTAGGAGTGGGCAGCTTTACCAGAAGCAGTGTTTTAGCGTAATAGTCCCCTGGGGATCTTGGTATGAACTTGTGCCTTAGGCTGAGGGTTTAGTGAAGGACCATTAGGTGTCAAAAGAGACTTTGTGGGACTCGTAGATGAGGGCTTGGTGGAAGATGTAGTGGGGGGATTGTTGTATTGATGGGACCGAGTTTGAAGGTTGATACAGGCGGTATTGGCCTATACAAGTTGCATCATAAGGATCTGGTAATCAGAGGTACCAGATGGAATAGGTTTAGTGGTAGCCTGACTTTCAGGGGGTTGGGTAGCCACATATCCTTACTGGGAGAAAGTATTTGTAAACACAGCCGGTTAAGGAGGGGAAACATAGGGAGGAATCGAAGTAGAGGGTTGTTGTCCTCGAGATGCTGCTTGAGCTTCCCACCATTGACACATTTGAGGTAAAAGGGGAAAATCATGGGTATAGTGACCATGGATACCACAACAAGAACAAGGCTTATTCATGTGAAGAGGCCTGTTATGCTTGGGTTGTGTGCCCAATTGTTGGGTTGCAGTGTTATATGTATTCCCTTGGGGATGGTTTCCTGGATTACCTAGAGCTTGAGAAGGCATGGGAGGCGAAGGTGATTGTGCTACAGGAGTTGGAGCACCAGGTTGTGGATGCAGATAATAAGGAGATGGAGCAACATTTGGGTAAATATTCTGGGAAAAATCATGCCCTGGCATCAGAGGATGTAGTTGGGAAAAAGCGTGAGGCATGCCATGTCCTCGATACATGCTACCAGGAGGGGGGAAATTTTTAGGAGATGGTCCCTCCCTGAGGAAAAATGTAACCCATAGGAGGATGAGTGGACAAAAACTGAGGATGAAGGCCTTGGAGTCTTCGAGATGTAAGCCTTGGGTGAAGAAAGATGAAAAAGAGACACGGAACCTAATAAGGAAGAGAGGCGAACAAGGGCAGGTAGGTGCAGGATCAATTGATTACAATTTTTTAGGAAGTGAGGTAAACAAGGGTAGGGAGATGCAGGATCAATTGATTACAATATTTAAGTATTGGCCTGGTGGTGTAAACCAGACACTCTTTGCTTAAGGTGTGTGTATATGTGATAAGTGTGTTAATTTTAATTAAGCCCGGATGTGTGTAGAGAAAAAAGAAAAAATATGATGTACAACTGTAAATAAAACTGAAAATGACAGTAAAGGAAACTAAATGCAACAGTAAAATAAACAGCTAAAGATGCATCAATTTAAACCCAAGGGGGATGGATTCCCAACAACTAGTCTATGGGAGGTTGAAATCTAGTAAAAACAAAAAAAATGGCCAATGGATCTAAGGTCAAGAGGGATAGGCATATAAAGGCTAGATCTGCTAGAAAGAGGTGCAGGAAAAAGAAAAAAACCAGAGGGAAAAATGCTGAAAAAAGGTGGTGAGAGGCTACAACTTGAAGGGAAACAGAGGGGACCATAAAGGAGGACCAAAAAAAATTGAAAAGAGGTTTTTTGGATGGAGAAATAACCAATCTAAAATGGATTTTAAAGTACATGTTTAGATCTGAAAATGGCTGAAAAACACTGAAATATCATAGAACCTGCTTCAGCTAAAATCCTCCTAAAAAGGTGGAAGCGTATTGAAGCCCTAAGGGGCTTGGTTCCTACTTCGACGAGTAAAAATAAGAAGGTACAGGTCCAAGACAAGTGAAGAGGGAGGTCAAACAACCTTGAACAGTGGCCCAGAAAAACCCTGAAAAATTACAGAAAAATTCCCGCAAAAAGTATAGGTCACAGTTTTCGACCTGTTTTCCGCTGAGGTCATAGTTTTCAGGTTATTTTCCACTAAGTGGGAGCTAAGGTCGCATTTTTTGGCCTAGAAATTGTGACCCGCACTTCTAGTTGTTTCCGAATTAGATTTTAGATAAAGGTGTCGTCTGTGCCGCAGTTGATACCTATTACTTAAGAAATAGGCCCAGAAACACACGAAAGTAATAATTTTTACTGTTTTAGGGTTCTAAAAGTTAAAAACAACATGAAGAAATGAAAAATAAGAATCTGAAGAAAACCCTTACGGGTTGAAGTAGCTATTCATGTAGGGATCTGAAAAACGACAGTGGTCGTAATTATAAACCCTAGTGGAGTCTGTAGTTGTTAGTATGAATCTTAATCGCAAGCGTACGTAAAAAAACACACTTTAGTTGTGCATAAAAAACAACCCTAAAATCAAAGATGGATGTCAATTCCCTTATATCTGCAGTTAGTGTTCAGAATAAATACTACAAAAATCCAAATCTATGTATTTAAAGGCATCAAACAACAAATAATAAGTAAGAGTTGCTCCATGCATCCAATGAACAAGACAATAATTTTTGAAGAATTTTTATATTATGACACCTAGGAAGGGAACATAGAAAGATGTTACCAATCACCCTCAATGGGATGGGTTCTTGTATGCCCTCAATGCTTCAAATATAATATCTGTCTCTCTTGATGGTGTACAAAACCCAGACAAAAATGGAACTCAAAGGGAGCTCACAAGCAAAAAGTAGAAAAATGTGACAATGATGGAGGATCAAAGTGAGACCAAAAGTGTAGATCCAGAGAGATCTTTAGGAAACAAAATACAGTGAATGAATGGAAAAATCCTTCTATTTATAACAAAATATTGAGTTAGTATAGATATTGGTCCATAATTAAAATATTATTAACCAAATCTAGATCCTACTTTTATGGAATATTTTATTGTTTTTGTTGCAGGGAAAAGGAATTTTAATTTGGTCAAATCCATTTATATAGAAATAATAAATAAATAAATGATTTATTTTTTATTTTAAGAATGTGGTTGAGTAATAATTAAATAAATGGTGATTTATTCAATTATTTATAAATGATTTAGTCAAATTTAACAAGGAATATTATTTAGATAATGTTTTAAATAATTATTCCTAGAAAATAATAAGATAAATAATGATTTATCTAATTAATTTCCCTATTTTGGGTTAAATATGACCATGAATATTAATTAAACATTGGTTTAATTATTTATCCCTTGAGGAAAATCAAACAAATAATGATTTATTCAATTATTCCTCATGTGGTTTCTTGTTTAAACCAGAAACTACTTAATAAATTAATGGTTATTAAGTTATTTTTCATAGTGAAAGAAATTTTACTATGGTAAAATTAGTCATACATGGTGTACTTTAGTCCATCTAATAATAATAGGTTAGATGACCAAAAATTGGTGTAACACTAATTGTATGTAAAATTTTTGTAAAATTTTAATTGTATTAATGTGAAATAATTGTAATTGTAATTGTAATTGTATGTAAAATTCTAAAATTGTAATTGTATGTGAAATTGTAAAATTGTAATTCTAATTGAAATTGTATGTAAAATATTTGTAAAATTTTAATTGTATTAATGTGAAAATTTTAATGGTATTAATGTGAAATGATTTTATTAAAATTTTTAAATTTGTAAATTTGTAAATAATTGTAAAATAATAAATCTCGAATAATATGAATTTTTGTAACATAATAAAGTTTAGAAAATGATGCAAATAAATTCATGTAATTTAGAATTATCATTACTTTATTATGATCTTACACAAAAAAAAAAAACTTTATACAATACACCATCTTTTTTGAGATTAACATAATTGAAAATTATGAAGTGAAATATTGATTTTAACATTAACACAATGAAATTTTTTTAGAATTGTGGCTTTTGTGATCCATCGTTACAATTATAGAATTCTTTCGGTAGTAATCACATGCAATGGAACATTGTCGACGTGTTTTGAACCAACCAGTGTGGTTCACATAGTCTTAATGATGAACCACACTGGTTGGTTCGAAACGCATCGACAATGTTCCATTGCATGTGATTACTACCAAAAGAATTCTATAATTGTAACAATGCAAATTACCAATTAATTCAAATACATATTATAATGTTTTGAAAAAAGGAATCTTAGAAGTTATAAGGTAATTAATTCCTCTTCTTTATAAAATCCCATCTTAAAAAATATAAATGATGAAATAACACATGTACCATATCACTCTCGATTCTCATGATCACCCTCATTATCTTCTAGCTCACTTGGCATGATAACAGTATTGTTCTCAAAAATATGTTTTGATCTAGGGTCATGCCTCAATACGAACCACCAATCCCTATCCAACACATCTAGGTAAAAAAACACCTGGCTGCATGGTTTGGGGAAAACATAAGGCTCCTTAGATTCATCGCACATCTTTGTAGAGTTGATACATATCAGCCTACTATCACAATCTCCCTTTACATTATTCCGATCAAAGGTGTCCCACCACTTGCACCTAAAAATAACACATTGGAAAGAAGAGAAATGCACTTCAGTGATCTCTTGTATCTTTTCAATGTAACCTAACGTCCCTTGTACTAGGTTTTGATCACGGTGGCTAGATCAACTATATTGATCAAAATCGACTTCCACTCCACAATCTTGTGTCATGTGTCCATCATTGGCATTTTCTGTGAGAAAATGGTATCCATATTCCCACATAGATGGGAACAAATGCACCTTTAAAAAAATCATAGTGTCGTGTGTCTTATAATAATCCAACAGTTAAAATATGAAATATAGATGTAATTACATTTGAAAGGTGCATTATTAAGTTTCAAATGTACATATAAATTAAATATATTATTACCGAGTTGTGCACCCAATCCCTATGTTTAGCGCATTCTACTGAGCACGCGAGTAATGGCGGGTTGCACCGTATTTCTCTCTGACTTGGTCAGCAACCCAACTGTTGGGGCATATTTTTGGCATATTTTCTTTTAAATTATCGATATAAGGCACACTTCTACCATTCACCCGTTTTAATTCTTTCTTGTCACTATCCCACTTCTCCTCTTTCGTTCGTATAATATGACCCACAGTTGTGTCACTTCTGAATTGTAAAGACTGAATTTATTGATTGCTTGAATTTCTACATTCACTGATGAAATCAAAGCAAAATTATATAGTACATAGAGATCAAAATATACATTATATTGAAGCTCAACATGAATATTTACTTTTAAGTAAATTTGAAAATTTATAAGTTGCTTACTCTTTATCAAGTGGTTTTTTTCCATTCGTTTAGAGCAGCTCCCCTTCTCTATTGTCTTCATCCCTTTCATTGTCCCAAATCACCACACCTGGTCAATTTTCGATCTGATTGATGTACTCACTAGCATAATAGAAAGACTCATTCGATATGTACCCCTCTTCTATAGAGCGCTCGGGTTTTTCCCTTTGTCAAACAAAACCTTTCAATTTACTCATGTACCTCTCTAAGAAGAACATCCAACGACAAGAAACCACCCCAACAAATTCAACCTCATATGCTAGGGGGATTATAACATGAACCTGCAAGTCCATGAAACTCGTCGGTAGTTCCTTCTCAAACATACAAATAATCTCAACTATCTCTTGATGCCACCGTGGAATGCTAGCCACTTGAATCTCCTTTGATGTGATCCAACGTACAAATGCAGATAATTTAGATATGGCACATCCTAGGTCTTGGGGAAATTCATGTTTCACACACCCACGCATGAACAAAGGATAACGACACTGCAAAGTTATAAACATATGCAATAATATACAAAATTAGTTATGTTTCATGATCCCTACATGGAATAAAATTTATAAATATAAAAAAATAATAAAATAATGCTTTTGACATTATACATACTCTTAGAAGATTCAAATGGTCTTGTGATTTAAATCCCAAAAAATGGTCATCCACGGTGAAGAAACATCGTAGTGAAGACCCACATGAAGATGACACCCTCACATGCATTATAACTTCCTTTTCCAAAGAAATGTCATCTCTTTTTTAAGTCCATGGGACAACACCTTCTTTGAAATACCATGAATTAGAGGGACCAGCGCCTACATCTGATCCTGTACTTTCTAATCGTCTTGGCCAATTTTTCTTTTTAGTTTTTGAAGTAATAAGATCCTTCCTAATAGCCAATGTGTCACTTTTTTTAGATGATATGTGCCTCCATAAAGAAGATGAAATTTTTTTAAATATATTCATGCGACCTAATAAGTGGGAAATCTTAAGATGCTCCCAATATGGGAGGTTATAAAAGATAGATTTCCTTTTCATCCCAATGGGAAATTTCTCAACATAAGTGTTGAAGAATTCTGGATCA
This sequence comes from Pinus albicaulis, assembly GCA_034641835.2. Lineage (NCBI taxonomy): Eukaryota > Viridiplantae > Streptophyta > Pinopsida > Pinales > Pinaceae > Pinus > Pinus albicaulis. Next base: position 64,544 of record JAXQQM020083300.1, read on the forward strand.
TCAAACATAGGCTCCCCATTTGAATCGAACATTTCTATGAAATCCTTCTCCTTCTCTCTCTCATATTCTCTAAGCCATTCAACTGGTGTCATTATTGGAGGCCTTTAGTTTCTCTCTCATTTACCATTGAAATTGGATGCAACTCTTCTGTAAGGGTGTTCTTCTGGGAGGAATACCTTGGAGTAGTCATACACTGGCTTTCACAGGTCATTGGACCATCTAGCTTTCAAATAAGGTCCACAACATTTACATCCAAAATACCCTTTTTTTATAAGACCTGCAAGATTATTGTATACAATTTATATGCATGGCACGTTAAAGAATGTCATGAAGATCAGAAAAATTACAACGAATTAAATAACTAATATGCGAAAGAATAATGTTACGTATATAAACAAATCAATAAACATGTAATTTACCAGAGCAAACTCCCAATATTGGATAATCATGTGTCATGTAAGAACATATGCCACACAACGTAAAACTCCTATCTGTTGCGATGGGTCTTGATACATCATATACATTTATCCCATCCCATAATTCCCTCAATTCATCTATTAAACACCATGTTAAACACACACATGGTGTATGAGAAAGATAAACACACACACACAACAAGAAAATCAACACACAATGAAGGATAAGCGTGCAAATCTCTTATTTTTCCATTATACATGTTGTACATTTATAGTACAATGGTGTGACTCATGGTTTCACATTGCAAGGTCACTTGGAATCCATTGTGACTTTTCGCATTCCACACCTACCCATGGAGGATTAGGTGTTCCAACATTCCCCCCCCTTAATCCGAAGGGGTATGTGTGAGTCCAAGAAGAGAGTTGTAATGCAAATATTCAAAGTATACATGGCAGCACTTCGGTTGAATCAACTCTCTGAAATGATGGCAAAAAGAGGTGGTTTAAGGATGACCACCAACACTGGAATTCAATACTTGTTGTAGTTCCCGGAACTCTTCCAAAACTATCAAGAAGCTGAAAGTTTCTGCTAGAGGAATTGTCCCTCATAAAAAAGGGATACCTTCAACCTAAAAGAAGGGAGGTCTACAACCTGTGATGGTTTAAGGATGACCAAAAACACTGGAATGCTTGAAGCATTTCCTGGAACTCAACCAAATCTTGCAAGAAGCTGAAGGCTTCTGCTAGAGGAAGTGTCCCTCATATATGAAAGGGGGACCTTGAACCTAAAAGAAGGGAGGTCTACAACCTGTGATGGTTTAAGGCTGTCCACCAACCAAATATGATGGTTTAAGGTTGTCTACGAACAAAAGGCATGCTTGTTGAGATTGCAACAAGATGATGACCTTAGTGGAAAGAAGTCGCCTTCACTAAGTGGGCCCGCAGGCTATTTTTGGCGCAAAGTCTATTTTTAGACTATGTCTATTTTTAGACATATGGATCATGTTCTATGAGTTGCAGGATGCTATTTGTGGATGGTTGGTCAAGTTGGAAAAATAGATGGACTTCTATTTTTAGACATATTGGGCAGAATCTATTTTTAGATTGCCAGCCTAAAAATAGATATGTCGAATATTATTAGCTCTTAATAATATTTGGACTCTAAACATTATCTTATTCTCTTGGAGCACTTCAGTTAAGTGCACAGATGTGGCACAGGAGCTGACAGAAGGAATTACGCTATTCCTGAGGGTTAAGTGGAGCTATTGCATGGATAATTCAGTTAGAACTCATGTGACAGAGTTTGGTGGAGTTGATTGAGGAGTTAATGGAGTTGTGTTCAGTTTAACTAATCTAAACATAGTTGAGCTAGTTTTATTTAGTCTAACTGATTAATACACTAGTGAAGAGTGGTTTGAATTAATCATTAATTAATTCACTAATTATAAACTCATTAATCAACTAAAGAATACATCAATTAACTTCATTGCATGGACAGTTTCAGTGGAGACCAGCGAAGAGATAGGTGAAAGAGTAGTGTGACTATACAGTTGCATGATTGCAACAACCAGTGACTGGAGAAGCCAATGAGGATTGCGCAGTACAAGCCAGGTGGTTTGAATTTATTTATGAGCCATTCTACAGCATTGATTACACAATAGAGGCTGGCTATCAGGTGGCAGAGATTGGAGCATGTGTTTTGCTAGATCTAGCTTGATTAGTGTGTAGCAATTGGAGGTTGTGCTGAGAGCTTGTGAGGAGATTTGTACAATGATTTTTACATGATCTCTATGACATATAATATACATATAGTTGGGGTTTTCAGCTTTAATATTTCCCATGAAATACTATGTTCATATGTGTGATTTTTTATGGTTTTAATGTGCGCATGCGATTGTTTTTATTTCCACAATTAATGATCAATGGTAGGAGAGATTTTGTATTGTGCATGAAGATAAAATAGTGTGTGATCAGGAGAATCTCGGTGAATAATATATCAGTTATTCAAATTTCTCCATGGTATTAGAGCGATATTGATCATTGGAGCAATTGCAAAACATTGAAGCGGTTGAGTTTTGAGCTGGTGGAATTCGAATTTGCAGCAGTGTTTTCTTGGTGTCGAAGTTGAGATGTATTTCAACGGATTGCTATTGGAGTATGCCCTTGAGGGAAGCTTGAATTATATTGCATGGAAGGACAGGATGGAGGCGGTGCTGGATGACAATGGGTTGAAGGAGTTCATAGATGCAAAAATTCCAAAACCTGCTTCTAGTGATGCTGCTGTACTTGACGCATGGAAAAAGAAGACAGCAAAGTGTCGAAGGATTCTCTTGGAAGGTGTGAAGGATCACATAGTATCTAGCCTTTATGGTAAGGATTCTCCATTCTTGATGTGGAAAGCCTTGACAGATTTATTCCAAATCAAGAGCGATCAGAGGAAGTTGGCACTCAAGGATAAACTCAGGAACATAAAAATGGAGAAAGGTGACAGTATGCTCAAGTACCTCACGAAGTTCATCCAATGTAGGGATGAGCTTGGAAGTGTGGGGGTGACTGTTGATGATGAGGAATTAGTGAGCTTGTCTCTCCTTGGGCTTCCGAAGAGTTGGCATTCCTATCAGGACTCTGTCAATGGTCGGGAGAAATTTCCAGGATGGAAGTGACTTTGGTCAGATCTTGTGCAAGAGGAGATAAGGAGAAGTACCAGGGACGGATCTTCATCAAAGAACTCGATGAAGAAAATTACGCTTTGGATTCCAAAGCAAAGAAGGGGAAGATCAAGAAGCATGCGTCTCAAACTGGTGCGAAAGGCAAGAAGCAGGACATGTCCAAGGTGAAGTGCATTCACTGTCACCAACACGGAAATTATGCCACTAGTTGTCCACAGAAGAAGAAAAATAAGCAAGCTGCTGGATTTGTAGTGGGAGAGGCCTTAGCCTCACAGTTTGAGCTATATTTTTCGTTGATCACATGCTTGGTCTCAAGTGTGATGGGTTCAGTGTGGTTTCTTGACAGTGGTGCATCTTTTCACATGACAGGAGATAGAGATTTGTTTACTGATTTGGATGAGAAAGATCTTAGAGTGCACATCGAGATGGGCGATGATGGTAGATACGGTGTGACCAATATCGGTACCATTTCCTTTGAGAGGGAGTCTGGTAAACCCTTCGTATTGAAGGAAGTGATGCATGTTTCAGGATTGAAGAAGAATCTGATCTCTGTGGTGATGTTAGAAGACAAGGGATATGATGTTGTCTTTAGCGAAGGAAAGGCTTTCCTGCACAATAAGGCAACTGGTGAGACTCGGAGGATAGGGGTTCGAGTTAAGAACCTTTATCAATTGTAGGTAGATGGCTACGTAGTGATGGTAGGCAAGGCAGCAGGAGTGGTGAGCCAGGATGATGGCGAGTTGTGGCACCAGAGATTGGGCCACCTTCACCATGGAGCTTTGAAGATACTGCAACAGATTTCTACTGGGCTTCCTAAGGGTACTATTGCGTAGTCAGATCAGTGCAAAGGATGTACCTTGGAAAATTTTTTGAAAGCCACCTTTCACGAGAATGATAGTCATGCCATGATGATCCTTGAGAGAATTTACACAAACGTGTGTGGACCTTTCTTAGTAGCTTCGACAGCAAAGCACAGGTACTATGTGATATTTGTTGATGATTTTTCTCGGAAGTGCTGGATCTTCTTCATGCAGAAGAAGAGTGAGACATACTCAAATTTCTGTGAGTTCAAGGCACTGGTTGAGAAATAATCGGGGAAGCAGGTGAAGGCTCTTAGGAGTGACAATGGTGGTGAATTCATCTCTGGTGAAATCAAGGACTTTTGCAACGTAGAAGGAATTCGAAGAGAGCTCATAGCACCTCATAACCCACAGCAGAATGGGGTTGCTGAGCGGAAGAACTGAAAGATCATGGGTGCTGCATGGGCGATGTTGCATGATCAAGGCCTTCCTATACACTTGTGGGCTGAGGCATGCAATACTGCAGTATATGTGCAGAACCGTTGTCCTCACAGGATACTTGGCATGAGTACACCCGAGGAGGTTTTTTCTAGTAAGAGGCTTGATATTTCCCATTTGAGGATTTTTGTTTCACTTGTTTACATTCATGTGACGAAGGATGCCAGGAAGAAGCTGGAGCTGACTGCAGAGGTTGGGATATTTGTGGGGTACACTGATACACCCCACAACTATCGTGTGTATTTTTCAGACAATCGCAAGACTATTGTGCGACGAGATATCAAATTTCATTAGGAGAAAGCAATGAAGTGTTCACTTGAGAGGGAGCCACACTTGCATGCATATGAGGATCTATTAGTTCCTAAGGATGAGCCTCAGGATGTGGATCAGCCACAAGAGGAGGTTCATGGAGTGGAAGAGACCACTAAGGCAACGCCAACCATCAAAGGGCAGAAGCACACTACAGAAGCTGAGTGACTAGCTCAAGATGCAGAGAAAGTTGTAGGAGCACCTACATCACAGCACAGACAGAGACAGTCACCTGATCGGTATACTAGATACATGGATCTTATGAGAAATTTTATCATGACGGAGCCATCCTCTTTCGAGGAAGCTGTGGAGGATCCCACATGGGTAGATTCCATGGTGGAAGAGTATGATTCGATTGTCAGAAACAGTGCATGGGAGATTTTCCCAAGGCCAGAAGGGAAATCAGTGGTGGGTTCGAGATGGATCTACAAAGTGAAGTAGGTATCTGACAGGAGTCTGGAGAAGTACAAGGAAATATTTTTTGCCCGAGGCTTCTCACAAATTGAGGGGATCGATTATGAGGAGACCTTTGCACCTGTCGCAAGGTATTCTTCCATACGGACGATTCTTTCTCTCTCAGCGCAGATGGGGTGGCACATTCATCAGATGGATGTGAAGACAGTGTTCCTCAACGGGGTGATTTAGGAGGAGGTGTAAATAGAGCAGCCCAAAGGTTTTGAGATATTTAGCAGTGAGTCGCATGTGTGCAGGCTCAAGAGAGCGCTGTATGGGTTGAAACAAACACCTCGTGCTTGGTACACACGGATAGATAGTTATCTCACCGGACTTGGATTCTCCAAGAGTGAGGCGGATCCGAACCTATACCAGATAGTGGTGGAGGGTAATTTTCTGATCATTGTACTTTATGTAGATGATTTTATTTTGACAGGTGATGAGCTGTTGATACTCTCATGCAAGGATGATCTTCCAAAAGAGTTTGAGATGAAGGACTTGGCCTCCTTCATTATTTCCTGGGATTGGAAATTTGGCAGTGCAGTGATGGACTGTTTGTTTCTCAAGGAAAGTATGCCTGAGAGATACTGGAGAAGTTCAAAATGCATGGCCGCAAGCCTTTTGATACGCCTCTTCCTAGAGGATGGAGGAAGGAGGATGCTACTTCGGTGGAGGTAGTGGATGCCACTGTTTATCGACAGTTGGTGGGTCGCTTATGTATCTGGTCAATACACGACCCAACATATGCCATGTTGTGAACCAGCTTTCACAAGCTATGGTTAAGTTTACCAAGCTCTACTGGAAGGCAGGAAAGAATGTATTGAGATATCTTAGAGGCACATCGGGATATGGATTATGGTACAGACAGTTGGATGAGGTGAAGCTGTGTGGCTTCACGGATGCAGATTGGGCAGGGAGCTCAATGGACAGAAAGAGCACATCTGGAGGGATTTTCAGTATTGGGTTGACAACAGTTTCTTGGTACAGTAGGAAGCAGAGATCCATGGCACTCAGTTCAGTAGAGGCCTATTATATGGCAGAAATTTTGGCTACATGAGAGGCTATATGGATGAGGATGATCCTGGTCGGGTTATTCGGTTCACACTTAGAGCCTACTGTGATTTATTGTGATAATCAAAGTTGCATCAAACTCTTAGTTAATCCAGTATTTCATGACAGATCTAAACACATTGACATCCAGTATCATCATATAAGAGATTGTGTGCAGCGAAAGATCATGTTACTTTCATACATTCCCACAGAGGATCAGGATGCTGATATCTTGACGAAGGTGCTCACCAGGAGCGAATTTGAATACCACATAGGCAGGATAGGGGTGGAAGATAATCCTTATCTTATTGAGAGGGAGTGTTGAGATTGCAACAAGATGATGAGCTTAGTGGAAATAAGTCGCCTCCACTAAGTGGGCCCGCGGCTATTTTTGGTGCAAAGTCTATTTCTAGACTATGTCTATTTTTAGACACATGGATCATGTTCTATGAGTTATAGGATGCTATTTGTGGATGGTTGGTCAAGTTGGAAAAATAGATGGACTTGTATTTTTAGACATATTGGGCAGAATCTATTTTTAGATTGCCAGTCTAAATAGATATGTCGAATATTATTAGCTCTTAATAATATTTGGATACAAACATTATCTTATTCTCTTGGAGAACTTCAGTTAAGTGCACAAATGTGGCATAGGAGCTGACAGAAGGAATTACACTATTCCTAAGGGTTAAGTGGAGCTATTGCATTGATACTTCAGTTAGAACTCATGTGACATAGTTTGGTGGAGTTGATTGAGGAGTTAATGGAGTTGTGTTCAGTTTAACTAATCTAAACATAGTTGAGCTAGTTGTATTTAGTCTAACTCATTAATACACTAGTGAAGAGTGGTGTGAATTAATTATTAATTAATTCACTAATTATAAAATCATTAATCAACTAAATAATACATCAGTTAACTTCAGTGCATGGATAATTTCAGTGGAGACCAGTGAAGAGATAGGTGAAATAATAGTGTGACTATACAGTTGCAAGATTGCAACAACCACTCATTAGAGAAGCCAATGAGGATTGTGCAGTACAAGAAAGGTGGTTCAAAGTTATTTATGAGCCATTCTACAACATTGATTACGCAATAGAGGCTGGCTATCAGGTGGCAGAGATTGGAGCATGTGTTTTGCTCGATCTAGCTTGATTAGTGTGTAGCAATTGGAGGTTGTGCTGAGAGCTTGTGAGGAGCTTTGTACAATGATTGTTACATGATCTCTATGACATATAATACACAGATAGTTGGGGTTTTCAGCTTTAAGCTTTCCCATGAAATATTGTGTTCATATGTGTGATTTTTTATGGTTTTAATGTGCGCATGTTATTGTTTTTATTTCCGAAATTAATGATCAATGGTAGAAGAGATTCTATATTGTGCATGAAGATAAAATAGTGTGTGATCAGGAGAATCTCGGTGAATAATATATCAGTTATTCAAATTTCTACAATGCTCATGGGAATTCGTGTCTCTGGCTACATCTTTGAATCTGGAATGGCAAATTGTGGCTCAGGCTCACTTGAACTGTTGTGTCTCTGGCTACAACTCTGAACATGGAATGAGAGATTGTGGCTTAGGCTCACTTGATATGTCATCGAAGCTTGTACACGACCACCATTTTCCCCCCTGTTAGGGACAAGGTGAGATGATGGCGAAAACTCAACTGCAAGTTTGCTCAATATCCGTGAACAAGTTCTAACATGTGTTTTAAACACCTTCTTGGCTGCTGATGCCCATTGCCAAGAAGTGATCCATCCCAGATGAATCTTTGCTCTTGAAGGAGGCTTGTTTCTGAAGCATCTGTCTGAATAATGAGTGTGCCGACCACAGTGCTTGCATGGATGAAGATCAAAATAGTGATATTTCATATGGCCAACTCGATCACAATGTTGGCATTTTACAATCTGTTGTTGTGGGAGCAGAACAGGATCTGGAACAGCTGCAGGTGAACTATCATATAGGAATCTGGCACTCTGAAATATGATGGGCTTGGTGTATTTTGGAATATGAAAGGACACATCCTTTTCATATCCAAGACCAGTTATGTGCTTGTTGTGGACAAGCTCTTCCCAAGGTCTGATGATGGGCTTGAGAAGTGCAGGTTGAACTGCTGCATTTGTATGTAAATCTGCTCTTCTATAAGGAACTAAATGGGAATCAACTGGAAATTTATTGACTTGCTGCTGATGGGAGTCCTTCTCAATATTCTAAATAGAAACACTTTTAGAATGGTGACTCTTTTGCTGAAGTTCATCTTGCTGGAGCCGAGATTCCAATTGCAAAAACTCAATCTTCTCATGTGCATCTTGCAAACAACTTTGAATATTACAAAGAGAATTCTTGCTCATTTTTATCATATCATCAACATTGGAGCGAATGAGGTTATTCAACAACTCTAATGCCTCATTTATTTTAGCCATTTTCAACAAGTTAGGGTTAAAAAATGAAAGGGTTTTGGCTTCAACCGAAAATGCACCCGTTTATAATGTGATTCAATTAATTTCAAGAAATACAAATGACTCAAGAGAACTTCCAACTATGGAATTCTCAAAGTACAAGATCTGCTCCTCAAATCATGGAGGTCCTCAAGGTATAGACTTGACTGTCTAACCGGCAAGCAACAAAGACTTACATCAACAATTTTTCCAACAACTCAAATTTGTTGATTGCAACTATGAAGAAGCAATATTCACTCATAATACAATGTCAGTTCAATACACATCTCTACAAAATATTTGTATAAATGTGCAGCAAAAACACTTGTGCAAGAGGCCTTTAAGGTAGCTGATTTTTCTTCTTCAAGGAGCTGTTTTAAAAATGATGGCAAACTTGTCTTCACATCACCCTTCAAATCACAATGAAAATTTCACTTTTCTCCTCTATGTGTATTTTCTCATATGCCATTTCCTCTTTCTCTACTGTTCATTTCCTCTCTTCCTCTCTCTCTGCTTTTTTTTTTTTTTTAATTATTTGGAATTAATTAAAAAAATTGGAGGGAGGGATTGTAATAAAAAATTAAAGTGGGAAGGGAAATAATTTAAAATAGGGAGGGAATTTAAAAAATAAAAATTTAAAAGGTGAGGGCGGAGTGCTGTTGGGAGGGGCGGATTGCAGATGGGGGAAGGAGGGGCAAAAGGCCATGTGGGAGGGGGTTAGGGAGGGAGGCCATGTGGGAGGGTTGGGTAGCGAGTAGGGGGTACGGGGTAAGGGGACCGGGAGTGGTGAGGTGAGGTAGTGAGGGCGTATGCAGGTTAGGGATGTGAAGTGGTGGTGTGAGATGAGGCGGTGAGGGCCGAGGGGTAGGGGAGTGTGCGTGAGAGGGGGCAGGGGGAGCGTATGGTGAGGGGGTAGCTCTGTGAGGGAGGCTGTGTGAGGTAGAGGGGTGGGTGAGGGTAGCGTAGCTTAGGGAGGGGAGTGCTTTCAGGTGAGCGATGTGGGAGTGGGGAGGGCACAGCCTTGAGGGTCGAGAGGGGAGAGAAGGGTTGAGAGGGGGCCGGGGTAGATAGGGGCGTTGAGGGCGTGGGAGAGGGAGGCCAAGAGGCCTGGGAGATGAGTGTTGCAGAGCTGAGGGTGTGGGTTGTAAGGGCTGGATAACGAGGGAGGTGACGAATGAGGGTAGGGGAGTTTGCAGATTGAGGGCGAGGGGTTTGGGGTGAGGGGGTAAGGGCTCAAGTGTGTAGAATGTAAGGGTTTGCGTAGATATTTGTAGGGGCGAGGGGCCGAGTTGCTGGTTGTAGGCCAAAATTTTTAATAATATATATATATATATATATATATATATATATATATATATATATATTTTAAATAAATAAAATACAACAGAGAGTAGAAGGAACAAATTTCCAGTAGAATAACTTTCAGAAATTGCAGAAAAACCCAAAAAAATTTCTAGTGGCCCAGGAGGAGAGAATATTTTCCAGCAGCAGAAAATGTGGAAATGAGGGAAACCACATAATTTTTTCTTTCAGGAAATGCACGAAATTTCAGCAGAAAAAACCAGAGTTTGAAGAAATTTTTCAGATGAAAAGACTCAGAAAATTTTAATAAAAACCCCAAAATTCTGCTTTAAACAATATTCCAGCAGCTCTCTAATGCAGAAATTAAAAGCAGAAATTGCATGGAAATTGCAAAATGAAAACCTGCAAAAATCTCTGAGTGCTACAAAATGCATAGTTCTGATCTTCTTCAAAACCAATTTCTGAATGCGGAAAAATGTCTGCAGCAAAAACTCTCTAAATGCTGCAAAAATTCTAATAATTTTTGCAGATATGCAAAGGCCATAAAAACAAATGTCTCACTCAAGGTTGAGCTGGTTATGAACTTTTTAGCTCCGATACCATGTTAAACAAACACATGGTGTATGAGAAAGATAAACACACATAGACAACAAGAAACTCAACACACAATGAAGGATAAGTGTGTAGCTCTCTTATTTTTCCATTATACATGATGTAAATTTATAGTACAATGGTGTGACTCTTGGTTTCACATTCCAACGTCACTTGGACTCCATTGTGACTTTTTGCATTCCACACCTACCCATGGAGGATTAGGTGTTCCAATATCATCTACCAGTGGTAGGAAGTAGACATCCATATTCTTCACTTGTCTTCTACGAGGGACTATGAGAGGAAACATAAGTTGTTCATTGTTCATGGACAACCATGGGGGGGATATTTTTATTGATCACTACTACTGGACAAAAAAAATAGCTAGAGTTCTGGAGGGAATATGGGTTGACGCCATGCATGGCTATGTTGAGTTGTAGACTTCTTACTTCATCTTTTAATTTTTTAGGCCATGTATCCTGTAAGTGCTTCATGGCTATTGAATCAGTTGGGATTCACATAACTCCCAACTTACTTCTCTGTGAGGCATGCCATCCCTGCAACATAGCTATTTCTTTGCAACAAAAGAGCCTTTGAATCCTTGGGATTATAGGTATGTGCCTAAAAGGAGGACCACATGATTTACCCTTCTTTTTTTATTTATCATACCTGTCATGTCCACATTTCAGACATATCTCTTTGTCTGCATATTCTCCTCTATATAGAATACAATAATTTGGGCATTCATGATATGATATCTACTCAACACCCAACATTTTCAACAATTTACTTGCCTCTTCATAGCTAATGGACAAGACATTATCACCGGAAGAACCTTATCTTTGAATAACCTTTACCTGGTGATCATGGAAAATATTAAATTTACATTAATGTCAATATAATTATATTTAAGGTTCATAAAATTGACCATTTGTAATGTTCATTGTGTGACTATATTTCTCAAAATTATATAAGGGAGGACTTTATGGTAACTTACCTCAAAATTTCCGAGAAACATGCATTCAACAAGCCAAAATTTTCTTTCAAGTTGTACGGTAACATCGTTGTCCTCAACTGGATAGAATTTGACTAACTGTCAGGTCGAAAGAGAGGGGTGGTGGAAGAAAATTTAAGGCTTTCGAAAAAGGTGTTAGTGATATGAGCATCATCCCCAAGCTGATCATCGTTTTGGAATGCATCTAACAACATTTTCTCCATGGCCATCGTATCCATTAAGTAATCATCCATACCAACCTCTATTTCATTTCCTCCATTGCCAAATTTTAAAAAACTACTATTGCAGTAGTCATTCCTAATTAGTGAATCTAGATATAGTGGGAATTGAATCGGTGGTTTATTCAACCATTCTTGGTATCGTTCCTCTCTGATTTTTTCTCTTAATTTAGCCTTCTCTCAATTTTGATTGTCGTGGGTTGCAACGAAAGATGGTAGGTAGGTCACTCATCAACACTAGAATCCTAATAATTTCAAAATGATATTTGAACATGATTAGTACAAAATCCATGATATCAATTAGTAATAACGTTGACAATGCATGATTAATTGGTTTGACGTTGAAATAATTACATTAATATACCAAACAATTATTATTACCACCATTTTCCTGGGATTGTGGCTAGAAGATGCAATATTGTTACAATTGGCAAGGGTGAAGTGGATGCCCATTTTCATCTACCAAATGCGCCTTGCAGTATGTTGCTCCTAATAAGAGCTTCCGAAGTTTTGGAGCTATTTGAATATTTTGTGCATCTGAACTCGATTTTGAATCTGCATGAACCTGCAAATTTGTATATATTATAAATTTTATTAAGTTGATTAACATGGATAAAAAACATAAATTCAGTTAGATAATGAAAATATAAATAAAATCTGAAGTAAATATTACGTCTCGAGATGGATAGGGAGAACTCCGCGATGGAATTTGAGAAATATTATGGAACGAGCTGGATTTTGAAGAATTATCCATTCAATATAATTATGATATTTTCTCCCTGCATTTAAGAAAAATCAACAATAAATTTTGGTGTACACAGCTAAAAGTAATTTCGGTGCCTTAAAAATGGACTTATTTTTATCGGTGCTAATGTACAGATAACTGCACTAGTTCATTTTAGTTACTACACACCAGTGCCATGTTATTAACTAGTGCACTGGTGCACTGGTATTAATTGACGCACCGGTGATGAATAGCTGCAAATAAAAAGAACACAACTTGATTTTTTTAAGTGAAAAAAAACAGCAAATTGAAAATTGGGCAGAAAAATATTTTCGAAAATCTAATTTCATAAAACACTTCTTTAAATACTAAACACTTTTCATTATTTCGGTATTTTTGAAAAAATATTCAGCCATAGATTTGCACGAGACATACCTGGAGCAAGACAGCATGAGAGAAATATGGAGTAGCGAAATACTTTCGAACATAACTATTAAGGCAATCAGAATTCCAAACCTGTCACACAATCATAATTCCAAATCTCTCGTGATTGAAACCCTGTAGCATAGAATTTTAAATGATCTCGTGATTAAATTTTATTGTTTTTTTTTACATTTTCTGCAATATTTAAAAAAAAAAAAAAAATTACTGTTCATTTTCAGAATAATAATAATAATAATAATAATAATAAATAAATTGAATTAAATAAAAAATAAAAATTAAATTACATTAAATTAAAAAAGAAGAAGATAAAATAAAATAAAATAAAATAAAATAAAAATAAATAAATAAATAAAATACCCTAAACTTTAAATCCTTCATTCTTTTTGTTTCTGCCCTTGGTTCTTCCTGTTTTTGTGATTTTAGAATTAGTGTTTTCATTTTAGATTTATAGGGTTTTTATTGCTATATATATAGGCCTTATACATCTAACCCACAGGACGACTTGCATAGTCGGATCCAAATCCATGTCGGCCCTTGCGCGAATTTAAAAAAACTAAATTTTTTTAATCGGTGCGCCCTATGTAAACTAGCACACTGGTGCACTGTCTTATCATAGCACACCATGCACGTACTGTTTAATAAAAAAATTTAAAAACATATCTTTTTAATCCATGCACCATATGTAAAATAGCGCACCAGTGCACTATTTCATTATAGCTCACCGAGCACGTACTGTTTGTAAAAAGAAAAAGAAAAAAATATTTTGTGTTAATGGGTGCACCATTTAACATATAATGCACTGGGTCTCCTTGTTGACAGAGAGAACCATACGGTGGTCCCGTGTTTGCGCGGTGCATTTATAAGAATAGTCCACACTGCCCCCTCCACGACACCATATGCTACAAAAACTAACACTAGAGGATTTTTATTAATTTTTCTATTTTAATCGGTGTGCTGGTTAATAGATAATGCACAGGTGCTCCTTGTTGACATAGAGCAAGTACGGTGTTTTATACTGTTTTGGCAGTACGTTTATAAGAACAAGACACACCGATGTTGGTGCCTACAACATTAAAGGCGCACTGGTTTCTTGATATATTTTTTTTACCTGAAAAGTTGATAATTTATTTATAAAATATATTAATGAATGATATGGTACATGTTTCACATTGATAAAGAAATGGCTGACAAGAGATAAAGTAACAAAAATACTGATAGCACATCAAGAAAAGAAAAAAAGGCAAGTTCTTTATAAATTCTTTACAAAAACTATTATTTTTGAACTATATGTAAGTTTAACTAATATGTATTGTTCACTATGTATCATGCAGAGCCACAAAATGACGAATCTCGATAAGATTATTTCTGATCTAGGTCCAGAAGAGCGTAAAAAATTGATGGAAAAATTGTAAAAGGATGAATCAGGTGAATGAAAAAATACTATCGATCCAATATGAGTTTCTTTTTTTATTTTTCATTAATAATATACTTAAAAATATTAGATAACTTTTTTCAACCAATCTATTAATTCACATATGTTTAATGTTCTACAAGGACCGACAACTCAGAAAAGGAATGTTGTTCTAATGTAGTATTCCCAAATAAGAAAAGCATGAATATAGTGCAAAATGCTTGAAATAGCAGTGTAAATCAATGCATAAATGTGAGATACCAATATGGAGACTTCTTATTCATCATAAAAACAGAAAAATGAATAATATAATGGGCCACATAGCATATAACAATATACAAAAAACCTCCAATAAAGAAATCCCTTAAGAATGAGGTGCTGCTATTATATCAAAATGTCGGAGACACTGCTACAGCACAATCATAAGAGCACTGCTATATAAAATCAACATAAAAAAAATAAATGGTTTATATATGCCTCAAAGATAATGTAAATTAAGATCTAGGCTCTATACAACCTCCAACAAAGAACCCAAGAGGGTTTTCAGAAATACACCAATATACAGGATATGAACAAAAGCCCTAGGGCTGAAGATTCACTGCAACAATAAAATGGGAAAGATGTGGATGATCTGATATGAAAAATAATGTAGCATCCTCCAATGAATCCTCTAAATGAAAGGTTGATACCTTCCCTAGAAAACCTCCTCTCCAAATGGTTTATTGAAACCACCCCTACAACTCCTCCCTAAAATAACGCAGTCCAAGATAGAAAATGTGTTGTAAGGGAAAATGATAGTGTGGCTTGGTGCCAGATGCTGCAATAAGGCTCAAGGGCCTTCCTCACTAGCCTCCCAATGGAAGGAAACCTTCCTTCATTGAAAAAAAGATCAGAAATCACCCAAATCAACTCTCCAGAACTTCTACCCTGCAACACAACACAACCTCAATAGGAACTGCATTGTACCATAAGACTGAGCTTTGGCCTGATGCCTGATGTGGAAATATAGTGCAAATACTCTTCCTATGTGGGAACTAGAAGTCCCTCAATGATAGAGGTGGGATTCCCGCTCGGGAACACCTTGTGCTAAACAAAAATCCAATCTTAGCTAAACAGCTGAAGAAAGCAAAAATTCTAAATAGACCATATAATCCAAAATAGAAAAACATAAAATAATATCTATGGCTGCCATCCCCTTCCTTATATAAGTGGTGATCTTCCTCACCCTTGGCCCCACTCATTAAAGCCACTATCTCCATGCATGATATCTCCCTCCAAAACTACGTTATCCATCAATAAATGTCCACTCCTCCATAACATCATTGTTGATTTGGTCGAAGTTGACCCAGTCTTCATGCTCCAGCACCGTTTCACACATAAGGGTGCTTAATTAAGCTGCTAAGATGACCTCCTTTCATATTAGCAATGATTGTATTCCTACTAAGGAGATTTATGGGTCTCGATACCCTCTTATTCTTCAAACTAAGAAGCAAAAACAAAATTTAATATTCCAATTAGCTATGTGCTAATTTAGGAATATAACAATCCTCCCCTCCCAAGATTTCCTTGTCCCCAAGAAACTACAAGGAAAAAACTAAAAAATGTGGGGAACCTTCATTACCATATGGAGATCCAATCTCCAAGCTATCATCTATACAAAATGAATCACCCTTCAGAATGGTAATCCATACAAAAACTCCTCCCATCTCCTCATGAGAGGTACCATCTAAGTGCTCAACTTACCCAAATGGCTCATCCCATAAGGAATCAAGAGATCCAATATAGAAATCATGGATTTCACAATTTTTTCCCTAAAACATGTAGCATAAGAAACATGGAGATTCTCTCTCCCAAAGGGCACATCCAATCCCTCCATGCTCCCTCAATCATTCCCATAAAAAGAATAAGGACATCATCAATATATGGGATCAAAACTAGTGATACATAAACAACCATTTGTAATAATGGAGGTGGATTGTAGTACCACATATGGAACCAATGCAGTATATCTCCTGACTGCCTCAGATAATGATATGGTAAGTGGTTTCCCCACAACTTGCTTGCTGCCATATTCTTCTCACATGCTTTGAGAAGGTGAGTTATGTTTGGTGCCTTTAGAGTGCACCCTGAATGATATATCATCTTCCTATATCCTCCTAGGAAGTGACAATGCTCAACAATGTTTATGGCTCCAAGTTGGCCATGAAGTTTATAAGGAATAATTCTCCCTCTTGGAACAATGGCCTACACATGTATGGTAAAGGAATGCAAATATGAATTAAGTAAATTAGTATGCATAATAACATGATCCTTACCATATAATTTTCTCACACCAATGGAGTGGATCATAGATAGATCCCATATCATTCCCCAAGAGGAAAGAGGTGGTTGTGATAACTCCATCAAGGATTTATGTATCTCCTCCATCTCCACATGGTCCATGCATCTCTTCAAATGCTGATATATCTCCTCTTCAAATCCTTCCCAAGTAAATCCATCCATGATGGTATGGTATGATCTCATGGAATATGTATGGTTGAAGAGAAAATCTTCATGTGCTGCATGTAGTAACTTCTACTTGAGCTTGGATGCTCTAGATAAGAAGATCCGACCAAGATAGTAGATGACCTCATCTCTAACAAAATATCCATCCTCTAGTAACTGGTCATAAAGTATCATGCAAGTAAAAATATCCTTGGAATAATCCACCAACAACTGGTATTTCCAATATGGATCTATCCTCCAAAGTGATAGTCTTGATGATCTATCATAGAAATAATTTTTCATATGGCTGCCCTACTCTTTGACATCTCCCATGCCAAAGTCACATACCGGGATGTTGTTATACTCCCTCTACTTCCCCTCCTGTAGTTTCTCATGCTCAAGTAAAGGTTGAAGCTTTTGGAGTTTATTCTTCCATGGGAAGCTACCACCTATCCAAAACTTCCTGAGGTTTTCCAAAGCATTCATGAGTGGCCACCATGCTCTACCATGTGTGGAATATTTCTCTCCAAGTGATAACATCTTCTAAGCCTCCAAAGTCAAGGAGAAGCCTCCTTGCACCATGATACTTCCATCCTCCATCCTGTAGCATCCTCTCTCAGCATAAGATGTGAGGTGAGAGTGGATAATGATGATGTTGGAAGAATGTCTCCCTTGTCTCTGAGTCTACCCAAGACTCTCTATGATGTACAATGACCTCCCAATGTTCCCACTCCTCCTGGATCTATGAGTGGTTCAAGATGTTGTGAGACACTTCTTACCAACTCTTGATTAGGTGGCCTCCCAGGTGGAATGCCTACATATAATGAGATGTAAATGTCAAGAGTAGATGTCATATATGATTGGACTGCTTTTTCCTTTCCCTCATTGTATAAATCAATCTGCCCCTTTTGTGTACCAACCTCCTGAAATAGATAGGGGTGTATGCTCCTAATCACCTGATGTTGGCCATCCTCCCTATCTTCTCCTTTCATCTGAAAGGTCTCACAACCTATTAATGATGGCACATGCTTCTCATGGATTGTGCCCTGATCTCCACATATTGGATTCTTTGGAACTTCTTGCAAGGGTACAAGAATTACTCTCACTGGAGCAATTTCTCTATCTACCTCTTTATGAGGCACTAGATTTTCTCTTGATGTGATAGTGATCTTACTTCTTTCCTTCTCTTCATCACTAATAGGGGATACCTCATCATCATTATGAGGCTCTTTATTTTGATCCTCTTTTGAAAGGGAGATCTCCATGTCTTCCGTTTGAGAAGAGAACTCTTCGTAAAGTGGGGATCTTGCCTCTAGCAAGGTACTCTGCAATTTTTTATCCCCCTCAATAGCATTATGGAATTGAGTTGGGTTTATAGATCCTCACAACTCATGCAAAGGTTTTGTTTGTTTAGGCTTGGATAGCTCAACCAAGGATGTTTCATAAAGTTTTACATAAAATACTTTCTCTAATATCCTAGTGAACCTTGCATAAGTAGATACATTTACATGATTCAAGGAAGAAGTTTCATAAAACACCAAGCATAATCCTTACCTTAAAGATGTAGCACTACTACTCTAATGGATTCATCTTCCCAAAACTTGGTGTTGCTACAAATAGGTGTCTAACTCCTTCACCCAGGCCTTAGCTATACATTTAGGTGACCCATCAAAAGTGGGTAGAAAGAACCTATCCAAATCATGCTGCTTGCACCTCTTTCTTCTATTGTGATTGCTAGGTCTTCTATTCTCTTTGATCTTGCAAAACCATTGGAATTTTATATGATATTTTAACCTCTAAGATTGATATTCATACTATTGAATATATTCACCAAGAGTATCCCCCTTTGGCACATCTCCTTCCTCCATCTCTCTTGATATGAATGTAGGAATTGTAGAGCACTGTAGATTTCATTGTGTGGCTGAATGGTCACACCCATAATATGAGGAACTAGAGCTTTATTGACATGCAAGTATTTTTACGGATCTTCATGTCTTTCCCTCCTCATTCCCTTGATTTCTCTATTAAGCTCATGCATAGTTCGAAGAAGAAGCTTAGGGAACTCCTTCTCCTCATATTCTCTTGATAAAGGGGTTTTACCCTTGTCTTCTCTATGATCTGTATAATCATACTTTTGGTTTCTTCTGAGATACCTCATCTCTTGATTTTTGAGAGGATCTCCTTCTTCTAATGACATATTGGCTTAATATGAACAGGCTGAGCTAAGATTATGCTCTGATAACACTGTAGTATTCCCAAATCGGAAAAGTAGGAAAATAGTGAAAATTTCTTGAAATATCAGTGTAAATCAATGCATAAATGTGAGAGACCAATATGGAACCTTCTTATTCATCATAAAATTAGAAAACATGTATAATATAATGGGCCACAAACAATACAACAATATACAAGAAGCCTCCAATAGATAAATCCCTCAAGAATAAGGTGTTGCTTCTATATCAAAATGCCGGAAGACTGCTACAGTGTAGTCATAAGAACACTAATACAGAAAATGAATACAAAAAAGATAAAATGGCTAATATACGCCTCAAATATAATGTACAATGAAGATATAGGCTCTATACAACCTCCAATAAGAAACCCAAGAGGGTTTTCAGGAATACACCAATATACAAGATATGAACCAAAGCCCTAGGGCTAAAGATTCATTACAACAATACAACTAGAAAGATGTGGATAATTTGATATGGTAAAGAATATAGCCTCCTCTAATATACTTTCCATATGAAAGTTTGATCCCTTCACTAGAAAACCTCCTCCCTAGATGGTGTATTGAAACCAACCCTCCAACTTCTTTCTAAAATAACACAGTCCAAGACAGAAACTATGCTGTAGGGGCAAATGATAAAGTGGCCTGATGCCAAATTCTATAATAAGGCTCAAGGGCCTTCGTCACTAGCCTCTCAATGGAAGAAAATCTTCCTCCACTGAAAAATTGAGTAGAACTCACTTGAATGTATTCTCCACTGCTGCACCCTACAACTCAACACATCTCTCAATAGAAACTACACTTTAGAAATAATATGGAGCTTGCCTTCATGCCTGAATGTAGAAATATAGTGAAAATACTCTTCCTGAGTTGGCACTAGAAGTCCCTCAAGGAAAGAGGTGGGATTCCCACTCGAGAACACCCTATGCTAAACAACATTGCAATCTTAGCTAAACAACTGAAGAGAGAAACAAGTCTAAACAGACCATAAAATCCAAATATCAAAACATTAGATAATATCTATGGCTTCCATCCCCTTCCTTATATAAGTGGTGAGCTTCCTCACCCTTGCCCCACTCATTAAAGCCACTATCTGCATGCATGAGATCTCCCTCCAAAATTGCGTTGTCCCTCAATAAATTTCCATTCCTCCATAAAAACATTGTTGATTTGGTCAAATTTGACCCAATCTTCATGCTCCAGCCCCTTTTCACACACAAGGGTGCTTAATTAAGTTGCTAAGATGACCTCCTTTCATATTAGCAATGATTTTATTCCTACTAAGGAGATTTATGGGTCTCCATACCCTCTTATTCTTCAAACTATGAATCAAAATCAAAAATTAATATTCCAATTAGTTGTGTGCTAATTTAGGGATATTACATCTAAGAAAAGAAAAAAAAAATAGAACATGCAAATGAAAATGAATTTCTCCTTAGCTCATCTGGAGTGGTGCTGTAGGTTAACGAAAGGGAGAAAAACTTTTACAAAAGTTTTAGGGGTCTAGTGGAATGAATGTATAGACATTTTGTCCACTTAAAATACAAAAATCAATCCAATGATTCCAAGAACCAAATTTTATCTAAACCACAGGAAGAGTTTCCAGAAAATTGGTCATTGAGACATGTCAGACTTTTAATAGCAAAAACGTACCAAAAAAAAAAGAAGGAATGAAAAAATATATTCCTTTAAATGTTTTTCTAGAATTATTTATAAATATCAATTTTTTTATATTTACTTTTAATATATCAATATAAAAATTAAATAGTTTATTTTCATGTTACATTTTCAGGAAGATTATGAAAATCTCAAAAGATGAATGAGTTGATATCAAAAATATGCTAGTAGGAATGTCCATAAGGGTTTGTAAGGATATGGTTAAAGAAATGGACAAAATTGCATTGCAGGAGGAGCCATCTCAACAACAACATGCTTCAAATGCAATATGTAATCATTGAATTTTTTTATTACGTACAATAAATAAACAATTGAGCATTAAATATTAATTTTGAAGTATTTTCTTGCAAAAAAAAAGAAGAAAATGGAACCCATTCAGCACATAAAATAGGACAAGGAAGAAAATGATTGATATCTAAGTTTGTGAGTAATTTTTACTTCCTTATAATAACTTAACTAGATTTCATTTTTTTATATTTTAATTTGTTTTACAACAATCATCATTGAATTTCTTCAAACAAGTGCTAACATACAAAGAAGAACCATCAGCCGAATTGATTGACATTGGATTAAATATGGGTTGTGAGTATATGTTGGCATATCAGAAATTAATTGTAGAATTGGTAAGCATCTATCGATCTTGTTTTACTTAGCTCCCTCTATAATTAATAGAAAAAAAAATATTTTATATTAAATACATGATTTTTATGGGGTATAAAACTTGCAGGAAACAAAGTATGGAATTGCGCCAACAGATGAAATCTTGAAAGATGGCATGAAATTTGGTTTTGAAAGAATGTGTATAGTTCATGAGTCAATTGTTTCTATGGTACATCATTTCTTTTCAATTTACATTGATGTATATTATTTAATATTGCAATTTCATTATTCTCACCAATATATATAAACTCATTACAACTTATTTTTATGTTTGTAGATGGAAGGTGAAGAAGAAGAAAACAATCATCACTGTGAACAAAACATTCCTCAAAATAACCCAAGTCATGAAAGTAGCTCGAGCAGTGACAACAGTTCAAGCGAAGAATTATGATCATTATGTTTGGATATCAAAGCAAGGCAATGTATTTTTTGAAATATTTGTCTATGAAATCAGACATTTTGTTTAATGTAATGGACATAGTGTCCCAATTGAAAGACAAAGGGATACCAATAACTGTCCCATTTTGTATGACAAAGAGTTTTTTATTGATATGTTTTAATTTATTCTATTGTGTTCTCCATTGTCGCTATGAAATGTAACACCACTTATTAAATATATGGATGATTAAATATTATAATGAAGAGATGTGAAATATGATGATATGATATAACAAATTAATCCAAACATCACATCAAATGCAATAATAAAAATTTAATTGATATAAATACTGTTATAAGATATGTTTCATATTTTGACGAATAATGAATTTTAAAAAATCAAAATAATTATGATATGATATAACAAATTAATCCAAACATCACATTCAGATGCACTAATAAAAAATTAATTGATATGAATATTGTTATAATATATGTGTCGACTTTTTATGAATAATGAATTTTTAAAAATCACTATAATTGCACTGTCACAGGTCGATGTTTCTAAAAAATACAAAATGAACACCGGTGTGTGTCAGTTACTGTACACCAGTGCATTTATATGATAATGTGCACCGGTGTGCTTCTATGACCTATGGGCACTGCGAAAATACCAATACGAATTATAACCCTCGGTGTGTTTGTAAAATACTGTGCACCAGTGTGTTTATGTGATACTCCGCATCGATGTATTTCTACAACCTATGGGCACCACACAAATACCCATACAAATTAAAAAAATCTATGTTTTTATGTGATGTTGCGCACCAGTGCATTAATACTATGAACTGGTGTGTTGATATGACCTATGGGAATTGTACAAATCCCAATACCAATTAGAATGACCCGGTGAGTTGTATCACCTACAGTGCGCCTGGTGCATTTTTAGACCTTTACGGCCCGGTGCATTCATCTTCGACTGCCCTGGGTTGATGGTCTAGATGACATGCACCGGTGCGTTTACACTAAAACGCACCAGTGCGTTTACACTAAAACGCACCAGTGCGTTGACCCCTGAATAGCACATCGATGAGAAAAACATCCATAAAAACCTTTGGCCACCCAGTTTTTTTAGTTTTGTTTAAATTCCATTAGAAGCTCTGCTAAAACCTCTGTTACCAAAAATAGATGTTGTAGCAATTTTTTTTTGACAATTTTGGCCAGTTTTATAACACTAAAAACCTTCGTTATAACCTCCTCTAGAGGGTCTTTTCCTTGTAGTGTTGTCACACTCTATCCTTATAGATCGTTGTATCAACCCCATACTTGAACACAATATCTGCAACCAAATTGCATCCTTTCTTGCATGAGTGCCTACCATGTATTCAGCCACTACAAACTATCTTTTTCTCATCCAACTGATTGCTCCTCCAAATAGGTTAAACACATACGCACTTGTATATATTCTCTGATCTATATCTCCAACCCATTTTGCACAAACAAAGCCACAGATGTCTAAAATTCTGTCCAATCATGGTCTTCCTTGGTATCACAGGCCATAATCACTAGTTCCACGCAAATATCTGAAAACTCGCTTCACTGTTTTCCAATTCTCTTCCCTGGTTTTGACATAAACCTGCCCAATACTCCCACAGCATGTGCAATGTCTGGTCTAGTGCATACCATTACATACATTTGGCTACCCACTACACTTGCATATGTATCATAGGACATCTACTCTTCCTCTTCTTATGTCTTGGGACATTGTTCAACAGTTAAATTTACTCCTACAGGAATAGGAACCTTCACCGATTAAATATCCTGCATATTAAACCTCTACAATATTGTCTCGACATACATCCTTTGGTTTAACCAAAGCTTCCTCTTTTCCCAATCTCATTTAATTTCCATGCCCAAAATATAGTTTGCAACACCAAGATTCTTGATGTTGTATTTGGAGGACAATTGGGTCGTCAAATTCTGGATAATTTCTTTGTCATTTCCAACTAGGAACATATCATCCACATACAAGACCAAATAAATAACACGGTCAACAATTAATTTAAAATACGCACAGTGATCTGATTTGCTTCTGGTGAAGCCAATTCCCTGTCTATATGTATCAAATTTCTAATACCATGCCCTGGGTGACTTCTTTAACCCATACAAATAGTTTTTTAATCTGCATACTAGTTCTTTCTTACCCTTCACTACAAATCCTTCAGGTTTCTTCATGTAGATATCTTCTTCCAGATCCTCGTGAAGAAACATTTTCTTCACATCCATCTATTCTACCGCAAAATAAAACAAATTAGAGTAAGAAGCACTTTACCACATAGATATGACACAGGAATCCTGAAACAACTTATCTTGTATTAATGCAAAAGTTCACTTGAACTCAGTGAAAAAATTTACAATGAATGGTAGTCTTTCTCGATATAAGTCCCAACCTGTTGTAAGCCTTATTACAACATATTTATAGATTTTTTGTTAAACTCATATGATATTCAAAAAATGAACTTATTTAAAAAATATTCTCTAACAATTTCTTGAAAAATATGAATAAATTTTATTACAAATAATATCTTACAAAAACATGTAGATATTTCCAAAATATAACTAAGTAATAGGAATTCCATACTATTTGTGATATTTTGTTCATACTTTAAAGTGAATTGTTGTTAATTGTGGCTATTTTTGGAAAAAAACTGCATAATAAACTAAAGATAAAATAATATCTCTAACTTATCTCCTGGAAAATTTGAACCACCTGCAAGTATTATGCATTGAAATCTAGAATTGGTTCACTCACTAGTTGAAATTAGTTGTTTGATCTTTATTCTGCTCATCTTTTACTGCTAGGTGTCTTTATGCCAATGAAATCTGAAATAGGGTTTAAACGTTTTTGACAAAATGTGCTAACTACCCTCTTAAACCTGATTGCTCTGCCATATGCCCCTTTGAGTTTTATTTCTATCATTTTTTGTTTACATCATCTTTTAAATACATTATTTTGTCACAAAATATTTGGGAAAAGAAATAATTTTTTGAATCATATTTCCAAATATTTTGATGAAATTCATCATTCAAATTTCAAATTATTTATTTTGAATGATTTATAAAACCAGTTTTCAAATCAATGTGTTATATCCAAAATCCATAGGTTGTTTCCGCAATTGTAAATTCAAAGTCACATGTACCTGTAAATCCTATTTACACATATAAGTTTTTTTTACTTATACTTCGATCTATAAAACTCATTTACATTAGTGTCATTTTCACTCAGCCTCCCATCATAAAAATATTTCATAAATGTATGAAATATTTCTTTATATATTTCGTAAATTCATGACCTATTAATTTCCTTTAACCTCAGTCACATTTGACTCATCCTCCTTCATTTTTAACATATAACATATGAAATATCCTTTTATATAATTTCCCTCCATCATTTGAATGTATTTCGGCCACAATTTTTTAAATGTTGGAAAAATGGCTTTCAAATGGGGTAGGTAGTAAGTGTTTTAGGAGAGGGATCGGAATTAACAAGGGGCTGATAGCTGTAAAAGGTGGAAATTTTTGAAAACAACATTTTAGAACCCCCTTTGGTTAAATTTCAGAGAGGCTGTGGGTTCCAAAATATATTTATAACCATTGATTTTAATTGCACATATCTTGAGACATGGGAAAATAGGGGAGTTTAATATTTTAGTGAGGGGTGGGCCATAGAC
The DNA here is from genome assembly GCA_034641835.2 of Pinus albicaulis. Lineage (NCBI taxonomy): Eukaryota > Viridiplantae > Streptophyta > Pinopsida > Pinales > Pinaceae > Pinus > Pinus albicaulis. The sequence goes on from JAXQQM020083300.1 coordinate 90,043, forward strand.
TTTGATTTTCTGATTTATGACTGGCATATGATTAATAAATGAGGTTCTAAAGATTTAGAGTTTGGATTTTTATTATTTTTTGAATTAATTTTGATAATTCAAATAATTAATTTCTCACATAGGCCTTTTTCCTTTGTTTTCTGGTGAAGACTTCAATTTTCTCTTTATTTTGATCCAGATGTTGGTTTGACACACCAGATATACCATTGGAAATTTTCTCCTAAGAAATTTTCCATAAAAACACCTGAAACCTAATATGAACCAAAATTTATATGAAAAAAATATGCCAAACAATCAAACATGTGTTGACCACACAATTTCAAGAATTAAATGACTCTTTGAACATATAAACATTTAGGCTATGACATCGCATGATTCATAGGCTAAAATTTACCAGCAAATTCCCACAATATATAACTGCACAAACATATTACCTATATTACAGGACCCTACAGTGGCTCCAATGGGGATGGAATCCTCCCAATGAGGTTCCAAAGTACAATGTAGGCTAGTAGCCTAATCCATTGGGTTGATCCCAAGCCTGCAACATGCTCTGCCATGACACCTCTGCAACTAAAAACCAATGGTAATCACGAGGGCTTCACTAGGGGAACAATACCATACCACTCGGGTTCATATTGGGGGATATATAGTGAGGAAAAAATTACATAATATATTGAGTATATATTAGGGGCTAAAGGGGTTTTATATTGGCATGTATAAAAACTGGAGTTGAAATTTAATGGAAAAATATAAAGGGGTATACAAAATATAAATGAAAATTTCGATACCAACAATATCTAGTGAAATTATGGGTTTTTTAAATTAGGAAGGTGTATTGGGTTTGTATTGGTAGGGGGTTAAATAATGCGTCTTTCAGAGGTATTTTCCAATATGTAGTCAAATTAGGGGTATTTTTCAGTATGACATGAACGTATGCGATATGTCAGAGGTTCATTGAGTAAAGAACCTATGTTGGTAATATGTTCCAATCCTCAAACTGAATCAAATTCACTCTTCAAACTAAAATTTGAACTATATACTAAAAACAGAAAATAATGCTCAAATAGTGGAGCTTATTCATCACACCTACTTACTCCAATAATTATTATAAACTATTGAATTAAGTGACAGAAAAATGCCAATGAAGACAATTAAGAAAGTGATTTCTCGATTTCCCCCTACTCACACTATCTTCAAAGAAAAATAAAAACTCAAAGAATAGCAACTCAAACTTCCATCTGGATCCAATACATGTTGATGAACCATGGAAATTCTACCTTCACCAATGAATACAATAAATTGACCGAAGGATCATGGAAAACATGCAACATAAGATCTTTTGGATGATTTAAAGCAGGAAAGAAAACCACATTCCAAACTGCTAGTTTGTCTATGTGTTCAAACCGATCCCCTTCGAATAGAATGGTAGTAAACTATTTTTCACTCTCATTATCCACAATGCGAATATGTGTTGTATACTCTTGAACATATTTAGATGAAACAATTGCCTAACATGTTTGAGGAAAATTTTAAAATACCCCCTCGGGTATTTTTATGGAAATGTCGTTTTGATATTCAAAAGAACCAAGAAAATATGTTTCTTGCTCTATTTTATTAGGGTGATCATTATAAAACTAGTGATCATTTTGAAATGAAAAAACAATAGTCAGTTTATCATCCTTTCCATTTACAATAGGCAAGCACTCTAAATGTTCTTGAACATTATCAAATACGACAACAATATCATGTGCAATAGGGATGTCTAAAAATGACCCTTTTTTCAATTCGACAGTAATTTCTTCTTGATCTTCAAAAGGATTTGATATTACCTCCTCTTTTAATGATTGAGTCAGAAAATGAGTGAAACGTAGAAAGAGTTCATTCACTACCCTCATCACTAACTTTTTCACACACAAGATGGAAATATATCTAAATTTTTTTTGTCAAATTCAGGTGAAGGAACATGACTTCTAATATCATGTTGTCCTATTTCATCAAGAACCAATAAAAAAACTAATGTCTGACAATTTTCATGATTATTACAGAAGCTAGCTTCTACTTTCTAATCATGATGATGAAAATGATTTTCATTTGAAGCTTCTAGTATTTCTTCATCTTGTATTGCTATGATCATCTTCACAGTAACCTTCTAGATATTGAATAAACCTTTCAAAATGATCATAACAGTTTTGAACCAGCAACAAACATGGATAATCTTCTTTGTATTCCTGATAAAAAACAATACAAAAATTATTTAAAGAACATATACAAGTAGTAGGAAAATTTCATACCAAGGTCATTCATTTTCCTCCAAATCTACCATAAACATATTTATCAGGAAGTCTTAGGGAAAATGAATTTTTAGCCTATGTATATGCATGTGAAACTTGACCAAGTGAAGAGAAACATCCTCTTCTTCCTGATCCTTGAATTTTGGTAAATAAGCTTTCCAATCTATGCAAGGTATTAGAAATCTTAGAATATGATCTTGATTCATAGGTGCACACCTTCTAGATTGATAACTCATCTTGATTTCTGGCTTCTTCTCCCAGTGGATTATTTAGATCAACTTGAAACTATTTGGAGTCCCTAGGTGAATGATTCAGCCTTCATATGTCTAACTATTTTCCACCATCAACAACCAGATCTAAAACTTGATACACTTTCATGAGGAATATTAAACCTTTCTTCCCCATTATGGTCTTTAGAATGTTAGCACTCTGTAATTTCCCAAGGCTATGAAGGAAACCCAGAGGTAATAACAAAACAAATTTTGAAGGTGGGAGCTAGCCTTGCCATATTCAGAGAGGGATCTCTCTATTAAATTTAGATTTGTTTATATTGAGATATTAAGCTAGTTATGAAAGCTCAGATTTTGGTTTTCGAATTGGTTTGGTTGGAAAAACTAGGGAAGGCCATTAGGAAATGGATTCATAAGATTTTAAGGTGATCAAATGCAAAAATAATCAAGCTTAAGTGCAACAGGGCAAGAGAGGCATACTACTGGATCCTTGTAGTTTATGAGATGGAGAAGGAAGAAAATATTAGGGTTCACTTTAAATATAGAGCATTTTTACCTGAATTTTATATTTAAGCTTTGGAAGAAAACAATGATATTTCTTTAAGCCAAAACAGGGTGTTTTAAAACATAATCTGAACTTGATTTTCTTTAAACGAATAGAGAAAAGAAACAGATACGAAAAAAGAGAAAATAGATTATAGTAAGAAGCACTTCACCACATAGATATGACACATGAATCCTAAAACAACTTGTCTTGTATTAATGCAAAAGGTCACTTAGACTCAGTGAACAACTTTACAATCAATGTTATTATCTCTTAGTACAAGTCCCAACCTGTTATAAGTCTTATTACAACATATTGATAGATTTTATGCTAAACTAATATCATATTCCAAAAAGATACTGATTTACAAAATCTTCTCTAACAATTTCTGCAAAAATATGAATAAAATTGATTACAAATAATATGTACCAAAACATGTAGATATTTTCAAAATATAACTAAGTAATAGGAATTCCATACTATTTCTGATTTTATGTTCAGAATTTAAAGTGAATTGTTGTTGACTGTGGCTATTTCTGGAAAAAATATGCATAATAAAGTAAAGATAAAATAATTTATCTAATTTATCTATAGGAAACTTTGAACTGCCTGCAGATATTATGCATTGAAACTTGGAATTGTTTCACTCTCTACGGGAAATATGTTGTTTGATCTTTAATCTGTTGATCTTTTGCAGCTAGGTGTCTTTATGCAATTGAAAATTGAAATAGGGTTTAAACCATCTTGACAAAATTTGCTAATTTCCCTCTTAAACCTGATTGCTCTGCCATATGCTCCTTTGAGTTCTATTTTTGTAGCTTTTGGTTTACATCATCTTTTAAATACTTTATTTTGTCACAAAATATTTGGGAAAAGAAATATATTTTTGAATAATATTTCCAATTACTTTGATGAAATTCATAATTCAAATTTCAAAGTATTTATTTTGAATGATTTATAAAACTAGTTTTCAAATCAATGTGTTATTTCCAAAATCCACGGGTTGTTTCTCCTTCGGTGTAAAAACATTTTTTACTTATCCTTCATTTACTATCACCTAACTTAAATTCAGATGCACTAGTAAATTCAAATTCACATGTACCTCTAAATTTTTTAACACATGTAAGTCTTGTTTTACCCCTGTTGAATAATTCAATGGAATTCCAAAACCATGTGTTGTTTTTGCTTCTTCATGGATTACCAAAACAATGTGTTGTTTCTATTGGCCTTCTTTTTCTTTGACTTGCAACTCTAAATTCACATGTACCTGTAAAACCTATTTACACATGTAAGTCTTGTTTTACTTATACTTTTATCCGTAAAACTCATTTACATTAGTGTCATTTTTGCTCAGCCTCCCATCCATAAAAATATTTCATAAATGTATGAAATATTTCTTTATATACTTTCGAGCTCCTTAAAAATTTGTTCACTCGTAACTTCATTTACCAGTACCTTGTAAATTTATTTCATAAATTCATGACCTATAAATTTCCTTTAACCTCAATCACATTTGACTCATCCTCCTTCATTCGTAAACATATAACATATGCCACAATCTTTTTTAATGTTGGAAAAATGGTTTTCAGAGGGGTAGGTAGTAAGTGGTTTTAGGAGGGTGTTTGAAATAACAAGGGGGTGACGGCTTTAAAAGTCAGTACTTTTTTAAAACAACTTTTCGAACCTCCCCTTGGTTAAATTTCAAAGGGGATGGTCCCCAAATATATTTATAATCATTTATTTTAATTGCGCATATCTAGAGGCATGGGAAAATAGGGGAGTTTAATATTTTAGTTCGGGGTGGGCCATAGGCTTTGAATTTTGGATTTATGATTGTGTATGATAAATAAATGTGGTTCTAATTCTTTAGAGTTTGGAATTTTATTATTTTTTGAATTAATTTTGATAATTAAAATAAATAATTTCTCACTTATGCAGTTTTCTTTTGTTTTATGTTGTAGACTTCAATTTTCTCTTTCTTTTGATCTGGATGTCGGTTTGAAGTACCAAATATACCATTGGAAAGCATCTCTTGGGCACTTTGCCATGAAAAAACCTACAACTTGATTTGAACTGAAATTTATATGAAAAAAATCTCCCAAACAATCAAACTTGTCATTACCACAGGATTTCAAGAATTAAATGACTCCTTGGACAAACAAACATTTAGGCTATGGCACCTAGTGATTCATAGGCTAAAATTTAGCAGCAGATTCCCACAATAGATAACTGCACAAATAGATTAATTATATTATAAAAACCTAACATGGCACATACAATCTATCACTGGAAATATCTCTTTGAGTAATACAATTTTTGCCACAACCCCTACCTACGACTAAGAGCATGTTGCAGACCTAAAAAAATGTCATTTAGGTGGTCAAAACTACTCCGGAAATTCATGACCCTAAAAACTTGCTAAAAATAGTAAGAATTGCTATAAAAAATGAAATTGATGAAACTGACTAGAGGTCTAGGTGGAATAGGTGGGTGGCCACCAATATCCACCTGGATCAAGTCTCCATCGCTGATGCCTAGAATTCATGTCCTAACCCAACACCAATGAGCATGTTTCTTGCCTTTTCCATCAACATCCTGTTCATTCTTTCTACAACTCCATTTTGATAAAGTGTGTATGGAGTAGTATTTTGTCATGCTACACCACACTTCTTTTAGAACTCTTAAAATTCCTTTTTGTAGAACTCTCCACCATTATCTGTCCTCAGTACCTATATCTTCTTCTCTGTCTGGTTTCTACCAGAGCCTTAAATTATTTAAATCTATCAAACACTTCAAATTTATTCCCGAGGAAATATATCCATGTATTACTTGAAAAATCATCTATAAATCACACATAGTACACATACTTACCCAATTATGGAACTGACACAGGTAACACATCATTGTGCACACGCTCTAATATCCCTTTAGCCCTCTTAGCACCAGAGGGGAAACTCACCTGATTCTCATTCCCATATACACAATGTTCACAAAAATCAAAATCCAGAGAGAAATGAGACATACCTTCTACCATACCATTACCATGAAGTATTGTAAGTCCCTTCTCTCCAATATATCCAAGCCTTTGATTCCACATCATGGTATTTTTTCCAAAGACCGCAAGTTTTTCAGATCTATTGTAGAAGCTTGTACAAAGTTTCAGTCTGAACTCCCCGTATCAATACCAATGATCCTCAAACCATCTTGCAAGTATCTTTCTCGAACACTATTTTTACACCGGCATCATTCATCTTTCTTACAGAAATCAGATTCCTGGCCAATGCAGGAATATGCAGAACACCAGGAAGTGTTCTAATCCTTCCACCTTGCAACTTCAACATGAATTTTTTGTGTCCAATGATTCTAGCCTTCCTATCATCCCCTAGGAAGACAACACCACTATCATATATCTCATACTCGCAAAACCACTCCCTATGGAGAGTGAAGTGAAAGGATGCACCGGATTCAATCAACCATGCCTCATGATCTAATGTGTTATTGAAGAAGAAGCCAAGTAAAAATCCCCACCTTCATATGAGGTGGTTTTCACCTCTGCAGAAGGAACACCATCAGATCCCTTTCCTATTTGAAAAGATTTAAATATATAGTCCTTTTTTAAGTTCTCTTCCTTTCCGCATTTCTATCATGCCTTTACATGTTTTTTTGGACTTATATCTCCCTCTAGAATTATATCTCCCACTCGAGGAATTTTTGTTTTGTTTTTCTGGGACCATCCCCATATAGACAAGGCATATCCATTCTAAACCTCCATATTTTTCCATCTCATTTCCTCTGACAGCAAGGATGACACAATTTCATCAAACGTCAAGGTATTGCTACCTATTGTAACAACCAAATTATCCCAAAAATCTGGTAGAGAACACAAAAAATAGGTGCACTCATATTCATATGAAATTTTAATATCAACAGATAAAAATTGGCTTGCCATAGTTAAATGCATTTATATACTTTGTCATTGAGTCTCCATCCTTCATCCTCGAGTTATATAACTTTTTCTCGTAGGAACAATTTGTTCACCGAGAGACTTAGATTGTTACAAAGTCCCTAACTTGCCTCACAAAGCCTTTTTCATAGCTTGCGATGATACATTAAACAATACCTAATCGCGAGATAGAAAATAGTATTTTTCTCTTTTCTTTTCGATCCAACTTCGCCAAGTCTTCATTTCTAACATTGTCGTTGGTTTAGTACCCATATATACCATGATCTACTGATCTTTATCCACAACTAGATCCTCCATATTGAGCTTCCACAACTCAAAAATCTAACTATTGAATTTCTCGATCTCTATCTTTCCAATTCTCGCCATATTATTTCACCTCAAGAATCAATCTCATAGATATCCTACTGAATAGAGTTTACCACAGGCATGAGAAAAAAACCCTCAGTAGCAAAGGTGTCCCTTTGAAGGTGAAACAACTATGATACAAAATGTAGGTTTTAACACTGTGCGGAAATTATCTACAAATTAATTCTTAAAAAAAAAACAAAAAATAAAAAGTGGCAAGACATAAACATAAAACACATATACAAAAATATTTTCCCATGGATCCCAAAATCGGGACTACTAGATTGATTTTTCATTGTATTACTTTCAATGTTACAATACATATATATACATGTCAAATCATTCATAAACCCCAATCCATTAACCCTGGATTAGAACATAACCATATTTCCCTTGACCGGATCTACAAAATACCATGGAAAGAAAACCAACATGTCCAAAACGATGTGAAAAACCCATGCATAAAACCATAGGTAGGTCTGCCGACCTAATATACGGTCCAAAAAAATTTTCCCGGGGCACTCTGTAAGGAGACTATTTCCCCCCTAAAAATCCCCCCTCACTGGGAGCATGTCGTCCCCCATGTGACCCCCCCATGTGTGTGATTAGCCATGGAAAGAATATAACACACAACTATTAAACTTGGCATATGAACAAATCTTCAAGGAGCTCTTCTTGGGATTGATGCACAAATACACATGCTCCCCAATCTGAGACTCATTAAATACCTTGTGCTGGTGTACATAAATATTTTGTCTATCCATTGTTTCCCTTAGATTCTTCTTTATAACCTACATCTCCTTTCCATGTCTACCAACATGTCCATTCTAAGCAACAACATATTAACTAGATCACTCCAATCCGATGGGATTATTGCAACTCCACCCACAGTTCCTCGAAGGTACTCATCCTCAATGAATCCTAATACCCATTGATATACGAAACTCAACCAATGGTAGATACTCCTCCCATATCCTCTCGTTGATGAATGCCATACATCCTCATCATGTCCTCTAGGATCCGTTGACCCTCTCCGTCTCCGCGGGATGATAAGTTGTACCGAAGGAAAACTCTATCCCCAAACCTTAAAATAGGTCCTTCCAAAACTTTGAAGTGAGCTTCGCATCCATGTCTGACACAATATTTTTCAAAATTCCATGTAATCTCATGATCTCCCTGATGAAAACCTGTGCCACCTCACTAGTTGAATACATAGTCTTCACTAGAATGAAGTGCGTAACGTTTTCAACCTATCCAAAAAAACATGATGGAATAGTGTTGGCTCATCGTTCCTCGGAAAAACTTGTGAGAAATTTCACAGAAAATAACCTCCCATTTCCACTCTAGAATCATAATTTGTTGTACTAGTCCACCCGGATGCTTACACTCTACCTTCACTTGCTCGAAAATATAAACACCTAGCCGTAAACTCGCTACATCCTTCTTCAAATTAGGACGATAATAAAACTTCTTTACCGTGGTCAATTTCTTCTAATTGCCTTGGTAACCTGAATATGGTTTCACAATAAAATCCCTCAACATCACTTTCTTGAGCTCATTGTTGTCTCACACATATATATTATCTCTAAACCTAACAAATCCATCTTTCATGAGATGATAGTCCAAATCCTATACACTTGCACTTGTGCCTGTAACTTTACTCTATTGCAACCTATCAACAATCTCCATATACTTGTATGATTTACCTGTATCCGAACTGCTAAGAGCATATTTGACCCTACTCTCCTTTCCTTTGATGTACCTGATCTCGAATTCAAACTCACTGATCATGGCCAAACCTCTAGCTTGCCTAGAATCCATATTGGGTTCGTCAAACAAGTATCTCAACCCACTATGATCACTCATTAGTACAAAAATCCTATCAAAAAGATAAGTCCTCCACATCTTCAATACATGGATGATCGTTGCTAGCTCAAGATCATGCATCAGATAGCATTTCTCGTGCTCATTCAGTTTTCGTGACTCATAGCATACCACTTGTCCATCCTACATAAGGACTCCACCAAGTCCTCTCTTGAAAAGATTTGTACAAACTACAAACTCTTTGTCAGGATATGCAATCTTTAACACTGGAGAATGTGTCAACAAATTCTTAAGCTACTGAAAACTAGCCTCACATTCCTCTGTTCATTCGAAACTTCTCACCTTTCCTTTGCAATGATGTGATAGGATAAAAAAACCTATGAGAATGTTGTGATGAACCTCCTATAATAACCTAACAATCCCATGAAGGATCTCACCTCATCCACATTTCTAGGAGTTGCCCACTCCATGATATCTCTTACATTTTTTGGATTCACTACTATGCCCTCCTTGGAGACAACATGTCCCAAGTAATGTACCTTAGTTTTAAATAAAATGCACTTGTTTAGCTTAGCACACAATTGATGCTCTCTCAACAATCTCAACACTACTGCCAAATGATCGTCATGCTCTTCCTCATTTTTAGAATATACCAATATGTCATCAATGAACACAATAACAAACATGTCGAAATAAGGATGCAACACACTATTCATTAAACACAGAAATGTAGTTTGGGCATTAATCAAACCGAAAGGAATTACAACAAACTCTTAATTCTAATACTCGGTCCGATAAATTTTTCTTGTAGATGTCTTCTTCTTTGATGCATACTTGATGGTATCCTCGATATGAAGTTGATCTTAGAGAACATTGTTTGCTCCCTTCAGCCGATCAAACAAGTCATAAATCCTCAATAATGGGTAGTAACATGTTCTCTATTGTCATTGAGTTCAGCTACCTGTAATCAATGCACAATCTAATAGTACCATCCTTCTTCTTCATGAACAAAACTGGTGCACCCCAAGGAGATACACTTGGTCTAATGTATCCCTTGTCAAGCATTTCCTTCAACTTCAAATTCAAATATACAAACTATGGTGTGCTCATATTGTAAGGTGACTTTGATGTTGGAGATGCTCCTAGTACCAACTCAATAGAAAAATCTACTTCCCTGTGAGGAGGTAAATCTGGAATATTTGTTGTAAACACATCCTTAAATTTTTGCAATACAAGATACATTTGGAATATTTCTCCATCCTCAACACCTTTACCCTTGTCACTAGATATATGCACTGAAAACATTGCACAAACTCTTCTGCAACTATGCTTAGTCTGCATAGCAATAACCATCCTCGCTGATGTAGGCTTCTTCCTTCCCTACAAGATTCTCTTTTCCCCATTGTCATCCAAGAACTCAATGCCCTTGTCAAAGAAATCCACCTTGGTCCTATAAAGGTATAACCAATGCATTCTCAATAGCATACCATATTATACCAGTGGAAATATTTTCAAGTGCTCTATTGTAACCATTCCATTCAATTCAAATGCACAAGCTCTTACCCAATGGTGAACTCTTTTCTTTGTACCTATAGCCAACTATACCAACCAAGATTCTGCATGCACTTCTTTTCTCAAACCACACTTATCCACCACGTCAAGGTTAATATAAATCTAATTAGATCTAGAATCAATCAAAATATAAATAACGTGATCTCAAATCTTATCATCCATCTCAAGGATAGATGCTTGGTGATCTTCCTTCTTATTGTACACAATTGCATAAATACGAGGAATGTTATGACCAAAATCCCCAACTTCATGCGCCTCTTGTGCACTATTTATTTGGGTTCTACCACCCTGATACTGTGGACAATCCCTTTTACGGTTATCCTTTCCACATATCCAACACTTCAACGATGCTCTTCCATAACCTCTGAGCATGTTTCTCTCCATGTCGCTTCTCATTTGTGTTGAACTTCTTGTAAGGAACCACATTTTCTTTCTCACCGCATCTTGTGGTCTTCCCCGCTTTGGTGGCCCTCTTCCTTTAGCTTTCTCATTTCCTTTCAAATCATGCTTAGGCTCAACTTTTTGTTTTAACTTCTCATTACAATGCTTCATATCTTGAATGGCCTCCTCCAATGATTTAGGCTCATTGAACTCAATCCGGTCTTTATAGGCTACTAGAAACCCACTGATGAATCTATGAACCTTATCCATATCCTCCTTGAGGTAAGGCACATATCTCAAGAACTCCAAGAACATGCTAGTATACTCATCATCTATCATGGAACCCATATGAAACTCATAAAACTACTTAGCTCTAGCATCATAGTACCTCTCCAACTAGTAATTCTTCTAGAATAGCCTCTTGAACTCACTCCATGTTAGTTATTCCTCATAAATACCCTTGACATTCTTAACATCTTCCCACCAAATATATTCTTTACATTTTAGACTGAATGTAGCTATTTTGGCTTTCATGTTTCCTCAGTAATCATGCAACCTGAAGAATTTCCTCATTCCAAGAAACCATACTTCTACTTCTTGTGATTTATTCATCTCTCCATCAAATATAGCTGGCTTTGCTTTCTTAAACTCATCCAAAAAATATCCCCTATCACTCCTCTTGTAAGGATGATAATGATGACGATCATGTTGTCTGTCAAAACTAGAACTAGAATACTAACTGTGTCTATCACCTCTCCTATCCAAAGTGTCGAAGAACCTACCATCTTTGATCGTTTCATATCTATCCGACCTATGACCACCATGAGACCTAATACCATATGTGTCATTATTCCCATACTCCTATCCATATTTTATCCGAAGTGGCCCCTACCATCGCGACTCTAAAAATTTTTTGAAGGATTGTTGCATTAACTTCGCTTATTTATCTTTTTTCTCCCGTATTATGATATCATTTTCCACCTTACAAATCCTTATTTATTCCTTCAAAATTGTCAAGGTGTATGCTAAGTTAGATGATTTCCCAACACCATGTTTCTCATTAGTTTCATAGGGAGAATATTTATAGGCTACCATCTTGCTAGTCATCTTTGATTTCTTCTTGCAAGGCATCTCATATCGGCTTAAACCAATTCACAATAAACCAATGTATCTTAGCATAATTTGGGGATGATATCTCATCTACAAGATCAATCAATCAACATAATACATGTATAGACATAATCATAACAACATATATAGTTTTAATGCATATGTGTATCAACACATAAACATCATTCTAACTAGATCTTAGTCATGAATGCATGACGATATCAACTACACACCATGGCCTTATGAATGGAAACACCAACCATACTGATGCACATTTGACAACATGTAACCACCTGACATGTATAACGAGTCATACACTCATGACAACATATTTCAAAACAACACCAACATCCCTCCCATGGTGGCATCACTACCACCATGATCAACACTATACAGATGCAACAATTACATAGACCGCGAGTATGAGAAACATATATGCAACAATAGAAATGCATGAGGATAATAATCTTGACAACATCATACTTTTCCCCAAATATAACGCAACCATGCTCTCGATACCACCCTATAATTTCACATCCCCTCATATAAATCCACTTTCACCAGATCACTCGAGTTAAACATGAGATGATGTGCTACTATGATACGACTCAACCTTCTTAGTGACTTTAAGGAAGTGGAATGGACGGAAACCCACAACACATACCTCTTTCACTCGTTATAGTACTCCTAGAGGATATCCCAATGATCCACCTAACTGCTCCCTAGGTCCCACTAAGTTTTAGTGAATAAATCCCCTCGGATGCTCCCTTGATATGGAAAAGGGTGCGTCTAGGAGGCTTTGGATACTCCCACAACATGGTGATGGGTGCGTCTAGGGAATTTTTTCCTTAGAGTTGTGCCTTCGTCCCCGATATTTCTACCACTTTTTAAGCACATAATCCCAATTACTTCATAGAACTTCTCGTAGCTTCCCAAATCTATCAAACACATTATGATAAGGCTAATGAACCAAAAAAATAATTCTAGGACTAGGCTCAGCCATCCCCACTGGGCCGACATTCCCGTCAAACACTTATCATCAATGAAATTTATAGGTCTAGGATACAATAAAAAGGCATGAATGATTGAAAAAATCTTATGATACATGACAAGAATGATCACTACCCTCTCCATTGAACCGATATGACATCAATTAGGACCCGCATCTAGAATCTTTACAAAGTACATGAAATAACTCGTGACTTTAACCAGTCATATAACCATGCTTATAAACAACATAAATCCATGTAAATGGAAATGAGATAACATCCATTAAATCCAAACATTAACAAGTAAAATATAAATATAAATTAGCTTTTTATTAAACATAGGAAAGAGCAAACCAGGTTTGGGATTCCACATACCACCCGACCATAGACATGGATGAGCCAAATATATGTTCTGACCATCACCCTCGTGCCATATTCCAAGCATGAATGTGGGATATAATGAAAAAATCCAATCCAAAAAAACCAAGGGAATCTAGAGGTTAAACCACCTCCATCCTCACCATACCCCGATCACACCAAAATCGATGTCGAGATCACCAAAAATGAACCAAGCTTGCAATTTCTCTGGGATTCCATCACTATCCTTCGCAATTTTCTGCTCTCCTTGTCTCTCAAGATTTACTACGCAGTTCAAACCGGATCGGTAGGCCCTAAACCAAGACACCGCCCTCGGGCTTTACCACATCTCTCGCCAAAACTAGTGAAGGGATTCCTAGAACTTTGGGAATTTTCCGAGACCACCTCTTTCCCGCATTTCAAAAACCATCTCGCAATTCCAAAGGTCAAAACCAAGATCAATACCATGACACCATGTCTATCTAAGAAAAGGCAAGGCAATACCGAAAACTAATGTCAAAACCGAGACAAACTCGTGCCACCGAAAACAAGAGAGCCAAATACCAACATGTATAAGCCATGCATGTCCAAACCCGAGCTAGGAAAATCACACATGGAATATGTTACCTGCAAGTATTCCCGACGAATTCGCTTGATCCTCGCTCTTCCTTGCTTGATATTCTCTTTCCTTCCCTTTCCTTTTTCCTTCCTTTACTTTCTTTCCCCTTTCTCAGTCCAATGCTTTCGAAATGCTCCAAGAAAACTCTAAGTGTCTAATAGTGTGAAATTGAGAGAATAGAGAGAAAGCTCCAAAAGTGAACTAACAAAATCCAAATTCAAAATGGGTACCAACTAATCCTCATAAGCCTTTTTATCAATGAGACCTCTATTTTCTTCATTTTCCATTATTTTCCTTTATTTTCCTCCTCACATGCAACTTTCGTGACCTTTCACGTTCCTTTTCTCGTAATTTACTTTATTTTCATAAATAAATGTGCCAAAAACACATTTTTTCCTTTCTAATGCCTTCTCCATTGCCTTTACCAAATTTCCCCTTAGCTATAAACACATCTAGTTATGCCCACTAGGATATATTTTCCCAACATTCAACTTGGAATAAGTGTCCTTAATCGTGGTCTTATTTTTTCCTCTATTAAACTTTTATTACATGAACTTTTAACTTGGGTCCATTAGAACATCTTTGAGATCATACGAGACATACCTTTCTCCCGATTTTATTTTTTCCTTGATGTCATGGTATATGGGTGAAATAATATGGCTCTCTTATACAGTAGAGATGTTATATGGACTCGGAATAAATATTATGCACAAGTTTTGAGGTATCTTAGTGACTGAAATTCAGGGTTGTCATGATCTAACAAAAAGCACTAACCAAGACCGATATTCTTCAAGAATATGTACACAATTCGAGGTGTAATCAAGGGCTGAAATATGTAGTTCTTTAAAGTTTGGAGAGTTGTTGAAGAGACCTTTTCTAAATGGGAATTTGAGGATAGTTCTCGGCAATATTTGTCTTCGAATGTAGGTCGCATATGTTCTATGGAGATTACGGATGTTTGGTGGAGACTGTAAACTAAGCCACAATCTTTGCAAGGAAGTGTGGTAACACAACAAAATATAATGTGACCTCCTAAAGTATAATGTAGTCAACTCTGAAACGTTCAACGATGATATATGAAGTATAATTTACGGATAAGACATCTCATAAAATGAAGACAATAAAATGCATATTACGCTAAGTGTAGACTCCAGACATGAATATCAATGTTGATATTCTAAGCATAGTTGCAAGTGAATAAGATGTAGATCTTATTCTGAGTATAATTTCAGAAGAGAATAAAATGTAGAATTAAGGATCAATAATGACATCATTATTCAGTGAATAATAGTTTAGAACACATCATATAAACATGATTTTTTGAAGAAGCTCTATGGATAGAACTGGTCTTAAATGCATGGATAAAAGGGTGAATTCGAAACCTGTGATTAGTGACGTTGAAGAAGCATAATTATTATGTGAAGGCTGACTTGTTGAATTGATATTTGAGCCTTAACTATAGTGCTTTGGAAAGCTACTTTAAGAAGGAAGACATATTAAAAGACAAAAGAAGAGGTACGTAAAATTGTTCTTACATGAAAATTTTTTGTATGTTGTCTAAGGAAACCAAAGGATTAGGGTTGGTTGATGAGTCTTAGAACAATGACATATGGCATCATAACTATTTTATGTTTAGTAATATATGACAAAGTATGTATGACCTCACTATATGACATATGGTAGAGTCTATGTGAACTTGATCTATGGTAGCTCTAGTGGCATATGGAAATTTATATGACCATGAAGTTTGATATCTTCAGTATTGTATGAAAGTATGATAATGATGTGTATGATAATATTATGGCAACATTGTAATCAGTGATATGCCAAAGTATAGTAAAGATACTTGTTGAGATGTATGTCATATGTATGGCAGTATATGGCTATGATACTTGTATGGATATAAAATAAGCCTTGACATTGGATTTAGGCATATGATTACAAAGCCCTTTCCGAGGAAAGGAATTTGGTGTCCGGGATGCCCAAATTCAAAATGATCATGAAGGCATATGTCGGGGTTGTGCGGAAGGAAAGAATAAAAAAAAGGGAACTTTATTTTTTCCCTCGAAGTGTCAAAAAGACATATGATGTCTTGCAATTGATACATTATGATTTACCTAATATGCTACCCATCCGGATATATTTCTTGAAGAAGAATATCAATATTTTAAGGATCGATAATGCCACCGGATGTCCTTTTTGTAGCTTCTGGAGATTACTAGTGACCATAGCCGAATCTCCTTCCACCTTGAGTCGATGATACTATTCTTTTCTTACAATTATCAGCCCCTACTTTTTTGAATTCGGTTCAGCCTCATTATTACTTCCACATCCCTCACGAGTCTCGAGAAAATCCCCCCGCCCCTACTTGACCTAGGTTACCCTTCGAAGCCCCATCATAACTTAGTTTAATAAAACCTTGCCGAGGAGCTTTAAACTTATCCCTAACTTCATAGGCCATTGGTTTGGATTTCCACAAAGTTGGCGCCAACATCTAGCTTTAATATTAAACCATTTGAGGATCCATGCCTCCCGACCACTGTGTTGTCCAATCCTCTTGTGCCCATTTTTCATCTAGGATACTCTCCCTTATTTTTTGTACAATGGTTTGCAATATTTCAGTGGGTCACCTTTTCTCATCTTGGAACATTCGCATGTTCCTCTCCTTACAAACTACCCGAAGCAAGAACCCTACCAACAATGACCCTGGCTCTATTTACAACCAGGGCTCGGTATCCTCCTCTTCTACAATTTTCAATTATGTGTTGGATGCTTTCCTTATTTCTAACATTTTGCTGGAATAAAGTAGGTAAGTTATGCCACATAAGGTCAGCAATAGAGAATTTTTTTTGAGAAGGTGTTCCAAATTTTCGGTGTTCTCTTCACACATCACACAAACGAGAGGGTCGAAGCATCCCTCGTCTCTACGATTGGTCCCAAGTAAGTATTTTATGATTCCCAACAACCCATAAAAAATATTCAATTTTGGGCCAATGTTTATTTGATCCATAATCTGTTATTTGGAGGTGGTACATTGTTATATTTTATCTTATAGGCTTCTTGAGTTGTAAACATGCCCTTAGTGTTGTAACCCCATCGTAGGATGTCACTCCCTGTGAGTATAGATAATTTCCTAGATTGTAATTCTTTCTCTGGGATTTGCATTGCTTTGTGACTGGGGCATGTTGCCAATGATGCCTCTACTTCCATCCCCTCCAATTCTGATCATTCTGTTCCTCCCAATAGTGATCTACCGTTTTGGTATTCACCTGATTTGTAAATAGGAAAATTTCTGCTAGATCAAACCAAGCTCGCATAATTTTTCTCTCTCGTTGCCAATATTCCTCTCAAAATCAGGGTTGTGTTACCATCCCCGATCTCCCAAAAAACTGTGGTATCCAATTAGGTTCCTTTCCGGAGAGGCTAACTTCCATATCCCCAATCCTTTAGGTATGATTTGGGCTTGTAGCCTCTCTAGAGCGATATCTTGAATTTCATATTTACACTCCCATATTGTTTTCCAGAGGTTTGCACCCCCACTGCATCCCTCTCCACCAAAACTTAGCTCCCATTACCTGGTTAGGAATGTAAGGATCTTGAATACCCTGGATCTCCCTCCCTTTTAGATCAAATCGAGGTTGTCTCATGATAGAAGAGCCCGCTTGCAATTTTGTTGAGATCCTTCACGATTCCTCGACCAGGGTCAAGAATATATTTTCCAATGAAGGACCATGTAGCCTAAAAGAATTCCACAATAAAACCATCCGGTCCCGGCGCCTTGTTTTTTTGATAAGCCTTAAATACTTCCTCCACTTCCTCAAGAGTGATTTCCCCGAGGAGGGATAGTTTCTTCTCTCTATTGACTACATTGGGAATAAATTTCTTTATTCATGTGATTTCTTCCATTTTGTTATGATCCTGTTCCATTAAAATCTCATGGGAATGGTTCACCAATAGCTCTTCCAAAACTTGATGTTGGAGGAGTCTATTTCCTATAGAGTCTTTAAGAGAGAATATGTGATTGTGTTTTCATCTCTGAATCATTGCTTTATGGAAAAAACTAAAATTCATGTCCCCTTCTCTTAGCCATTGAATTCTAGATTTTTGTTTCCAAAACATTTCTTCATGTTTTTGTCGTTCTTCTAATTTTCTGATTATGGTGCCTTCCTCCCTAACAAGCACCTCTAATATCCCCTATAGGATCATTTGTTGTTTAATTTTCTTCATATGACCCTGTAGTTTTACCTTGTCATGATGTATATTCCCAAATTCAATCTTATTCCATTTATTGATTTTCTGTTTAATGTCTTTGGGTTAGAGTTGAAATGTATGCATCCTATTTTTTCCTTTAACCCTACTCTCTTCCCACTTTGTCTCTTTACTTTATCAATGAACGTTAGATCTCTCAGCCAAAATACTTCAATTTGAAAGGCCTCTTCTTATTTCTCTTATTCATATCCACCTCCGGACATATGGGCCGGTGATCTAATCCCATGCAAGGAAGAATAGAAGCTTCATAAAAGACATCCATAATGATGAGGTCTTTGGATATTAATAATCATCGTCAAAACAAAGAGGCTACTTGATGAGCCTGTCCCCACCTATTATTCCATGTGAATTTACCATTGATATTATGTATATCCACCAATCGTAGATGTGTTATCATATATTGAAATAGCTCCATTTCCATCTCGTTTCTGCAAATTCCTCCTTTTTTATCCTCTACTCGCGTGATCATATTGAACCCCCCTCCCAATAGCCAATATTTCTAATTATGAATATTTTTCAGAGTTCTTATACTATCTATAAATGCCATTTTATCTCCTCAAATGTGTAGATCATATGCTAAGGAAATTAATATCCACTCTACATCGGGGTTGATTATCAAATTTCTACATGGTATCGAAGCTATTTTGTTGAAAAAAGGGTAGTTTGGGATAGCAAGAAAAAAAAGTTACGACAAGCTGATTTTTTTTCACACAAAAAATTATAGCAAGCTATTTTTTTCACCACGAAAATCATTACCTTTACTACAGTAGTGTTATTTTTCAGTTTATTAGGACAACAAGCATGTCCTTGCGCTTAAGGGTGGAGGATAGGTTGGATGGGCATAGTAACTACGAGTGTATGGAAGGAGAGAATGCAGAGTATCTTTGAGGAGGCGAAGTTTGGGATATCATGGTGCATACCACACAACACCCTGTTAATGTGCCCTATCGATTCTATTTAGTTGGAAGCCTTTAATAAAAATAATATCAAGGGTAAGAGAGTCGGTTCTAGATGGAATCAAAGACTATTTCATTCCTCATGTGAGAGGAAAGAGAAATGCTCATGAGATGTGGACAACATTGACCAATCTCTACCAAATTACCAATGAGAACAGAGAAAATGTTCCTAAGGGAGAAGTCGAAGACCATTAAGATGGGTAAGACTGATAGTGCAGCTACGTTATCTCACAAAGATTACTAATGTGAGAAATTAGTCTCGATTGCACCGATGAGTGCATGGACCCAGCGGGAAATACCATTTCATATTTCATTAGATGCATCGAGAAAAAAATGATAGGAGTTGTTCTCGATCAAGAAGAAAATAAAAATCCCTACGCTATTTATTATATCAAAAAGCGATCTTACCCCCTGCTAAATTAAATTATACGAGTAAGAGAAAAGGAATTCCTAGTAATCATATATGCCATAAATAAATTTAGACATTACTGAAGCGGCTATCAACTATTTATGTATATTGATCATTCTACCATTAGGTACTTAGCCGAAAAAACCAATTACAAATGGGAGAGTGACTCGAGTGGTCGTTACTTTTGTAGGAATTAGATATCACTATTAAATATCATCTAGGGAAGGAGAACCCAGTCGCATACTTTCTGTCTCAAGTCCCAAATATAAATGATCCACTAGTAGTGGAGGACTAGTTTCATGATGAACACCTATTTTTTGTGGCAGTGAAAGTATTGTGGTATGCAGAGTGGCAAAGTATCTCACCGTAGGAAAACTGCCCAAACATTTAAAAAAAAAAGAAAGGAAGTTGATTATCCAGTGTAGTGCCCGCTTTTCATGGATTGGTGGGTATCTCTTCCACACAGGAGCTGATATTCATATACGCAGATACATCTGGGAAGACGAAATTTTTGACATCCCAAGGGCTTGCCACGATGAACCTTTTGGTGGACACTTCGTAGACTAGCGTAAACCGGGCACAAAGTATTAGAAATTGGGCTAGTTTTTAAGGATGCTAAGAAATATGTGCGAGCTCGCGATAGCTTCGAAAGAATGGGTCGCCCCAATCAATTTAATGAACTTTCCCTACAACTAGAACTTGTGATAGAACCTTTTTAAAGGTGGGCACTGGATTTTGTTGGTCCATTTAATCCACCCTCAAACCATAAATCTTACATATTGGTTGCCACATATTATGTAACAAAATGGTTCAAAATAGTAGCATTGCCAAGAGCTACAAAGGAAATGGTTATTAATTTTGTATTCAAGATATTTGTGCGATATTTTTTACCCGGGTGGAAGTGACAACAAACGAAAGGGTGAAATTCGTAGGACATAATATTACAGCCTGTAGTAATTTACAGGGTAAGTTCCTTAGATAAAAAACCAAAGCTCACCGCACACAAACAGATCACAAATTAGTACACCAATATTATCACATGGTTAAAACCCTCGAAGAGGGAAACCTTCCACGACCTGAGCCAACGTGGCCACTTCAGGAAATTTTTTAATAAAAAGAAAAGTTACATATGTTTCTCTCATAAATAGTTACTGGAAAAATGACCCTCCATGCTCTTTAAACATAGATCATGGACCAATCGGGTGTTAAGCCACAGATCAAGTGTCCTAAATATCAAGGAGGGATTGAACCATCGAATCACTACAAATCGTGACTCTCAGATTATAAGTTACAAATGTACATAGTAAAGAAACACACTTTGCCTAACTCTACACTAGAATAAGTTATTCTTAGCTATTTCCTATGTGTCGGAATATCCTAACATCCCCCCTTAAGAACAA
Organism: Pinus albicaulis; assembly: GCA_034641835.2. NCBI lineage: Eukaryota > Viridiplantae > Streptophyta > Pinopsida > Pinales > Pinaceae > Pinus > Pinus albicaulis. Next base: position 111,306 of record JAXQQM020083300.1, read on the forward strand.
CTTGGGATAGGATTGAAGGATTTACAAAGGTGACACAAAAGGAGCCAATTTCCTATATCGTCGAAATATCCTAACATCCCCCCCCTTAAGAAAAAATTGGGACAGGATTGAAGGATTTACAAAGGTGACACAATAGGAGAAGGAATGAGGCATTAGAGCCTATCCCCCCTTAATGATAACTTTCCTGAACTCCAAGCATGGATCAAAGTTTGGTAAACTTTTCTTCTGTGAAAGCCTTTGTAAAGATATCGGCTAATCGATCATTGGTTGGACAGTAATGCACTTCAAGAACACGATCATGAATGAGATTTTTGATGAGGTGTATGTGGAGCTCAATGTGTTTCATACGCTGATGATAAAATGGATCTTTACATAGATGAATGGCACTCTGATTATCACACCAAATTATAGTTGGATGTTGCTAATGAAGACCAAATTCGGACAGGGATCTAACGAAGCCACATGGCTTCCTTGTTGGCTTCAACTACATCACGATACTATGCTTCGTTGAAGAAAGAGAGATGGCACTTTGTTTCTTACAAGACCAAGTAGTAGGTCCTCAACTAAGAGCGAATACATATCCAGCTATAGAATTTCAATCATCGAGTCACTAGCCCAATTAGAATCGGTGAAACCAATCAATAATGGAGATGCTCCCTGCATTGTAATGAATCCCAAACTGAACTCGTACCTCAAATATATCAAAGTATTCTTTTAGCCGCTTTCTAGTGACTTTCATGAGGTTGGTGCATAAACCGAGCGAAAAGACCAAAGACAAAGGAAATATCGGGGCGGGTATGGGTTAGATACAGAAGTTTACCAACAAGTTGATCGTATAAGGTAGCATCAACTTCGGGGGTAGTACAAGTGATCGAAAGTTTGACTCCAAAGCCGAAAGGCGAGTAAGGGGCTAGCTTACGATCTTCCATGTGAAAGTGGCATAGAAGATCGCAGGGCATACTTGGACTAAGAGATGGTAATGCTTTCTTTGGATTGCAAGACTTGAAGACCAAGGAAATAGTGCAAGTGTCCTAAGTCTCTGTCATTTCAAACTTATTTTTTGAGGCTAGACTTCACATAGTTTATATGGTTGGGATCACTACCGGTAAGGATAATATCAACAACATAAATACCAAGGATGGTGAAGGACTTACCCACTTTCTTGGTGTAGAAAGTGTTGTCAGTATGACACCTAGAAAAGCCATTATCTAATAGAAATCTATCCATTTTGGCATACCAAGCCCGAGGATCTTGTTTTATACCATAGAGAGACTTCCTAAGGTGACAAACAAGGCAGGAGTTGTTTTGGATAGATCCAGGGGGTTGTTCCATGTAGATTTCTTCATGTAAATCTCCATGAAAGAAGGTGGATTTAACATCCATCTGATGGAATTCCCATTTAAAGGAGGCAGCGAGGGAAAGAAGAAGGTGGATAGAATTCATTTTGGAAATATGGGAGATTGTCGATTTGTAGGGTCACCTACAAGAGAACCTACTGCATCCCGAGTAGAGCGGACCCATCTTGGAAGCTGTGGAGTAAAAGGAATAATTTCAAGAGGTGGAGGAGGATCTTCATCCTCACTGTCATCATATGAACTAGAAGGAATGCTATTAAAAATAGAAGAGAAAGAGAGAGAGGGTGGCACATATGCCGAATCGATGCTCGCAGCCAAAGGTGGCACACCCGCCAAACTAGGCTCGCGAGCCGATATATTTTCATCAAATTTTACATCTCTTCTAATGATTATATTTTTTGGATTTTGGTTGAATAAGTATCTATCCTTTCATATCTTCAAAAATATCCAACTAAAATTCATTTTTAACTCTTAGGTTCTAAGGTTTTATGTTTCGCATCCGGAATATGGCCTAAGCATCACTTACAAAAACATGAAAGTGACTTCCATCTAGTTTGTTTGAGCTCCAAGCTTCTTCACGGAGTTATATTATTTAAAACCTTAGTAGGAGTGCGAATTACTATGTAATTTGCACATTTAATTACTTCGCCCAAAAATTGAGACTAAGTCCTTTAGATTGAAGCATATAATTATCCATTTCTTTTAAGGTGCGATTCTTCCTTTCAACTACACCATTATGTTGTGAAGTATATTGAACAAGATGTCTGCAATTGAATGCCATGCTCGGTGGAGAAGTTGATGAATTTGTTGTTAACATATTCTCCTCCATTTTCTCATCTTAACTTGAGAATTTGATGTCCGGATTGTTTCTCAACAAAGGCCTTAAAGGCCAACAACATGTTAAAAAACTTCACTCTTGAGTTTTAAGAAGTATACCCAAGTGCGTTTGGAAAAAAATATCAATGAAAATTAAGAAGTACTTGCAACCGGAGAAAGAGACAATAGGAAGTGGACCACATAAATCACTGTGCACGGGATGCAAATGGGGTGAAGCATACCAAGAGGCATGTTTGTCAAAACTATCTTGATGATGTTTTCCGAGTAGACATCGGAGAAAACACCATCTCAGAAAGATACCATAGGAAAACCTGTCACAATATTTTCTTTACTTAGGTTTTGAAGGAAGTGATATTTTAAGTGACCAAATCGCTCATGCCAAAGTTTGCTCACTTCATCATTATGAGCAACAAAAATGGAGGGAAGACATGATGACCCAAAGTTGTCAAACTTCTACAACCTTGTGGAATCATCAACAATGCCAGTAGCTAAAATATGTCTAGGATATTTAAGGTCCTTGATTACAACATCATGAGGTGAGAATTCTACTATTTTCCCTTCACCTGAATGAGTTATCTCGATAAACAAAGAGAAGGTTGCATGACAAGGTAGAAACACATAGTATATCATTAAACCGACGATTATCTAGATGAATGGTTCCGGATCCTACAACACTAAGAGATCTATCATCATCAACATAAATATGTTCGGTGTTACAATCATTTAAAGAAGAAAACATGCATTTATTTTTTGGCCATGTGGTAAGAAGCTCCATAATAAATGAGCCACTTATGATAATGAGAAGAAGAAGATACATTTATTTCACAACCAGATCTTGATGCTTGACAAATAGAAGTAGAAAGTGCCATTCCTGAAGATGAAGGTGCTCCAAATTGATGTTGTGATTCTTCATTGTTGCATCTAAGGCTTCCATCTTCTTAAAACATTTGGACTCTATATGGCCATCATGATTACAAAAGTTGCAATTTCTATATGTCTTCTTCCCTTTGTTTTTATTTTCCTTCTCATTTTGGTGAGTTGCTTTTTTAGTTTGCGGCTGAAATTTCTTAGGATGCTTCTTTGGTTTCAGACCATACTTTTTAGGATCATTTTCGCTTCTTGGGATTATTTTGATATGATTTCCTATTGGGCTACTAAGGCTTTCTTAGAAGCATTTCCAGAAGTGATAAGACCAAGGTGTAAGATTTTTTTTCTTGTTCTCTTATCAAATAATCACAAAAGGAATCAAAACAACGAGTTCTCGTAGGTGGTTCTTGAAGAAATGATGATTTCTCTAGTGGAATGTAAGGTGGAAACAAATATAGAGTATGCAGGGGCCAACCTTAGAAAGAATGCAATAGATGAGGCTACCATCTTCCCTTTTTGACCTTACAACCTTCTAAAAGAAGTCTAAGGGTCTTGAATTTGGAAAAAAAATCTTCAATAGCGGAGAAATTATTGGGGTCCAAATTAAGCAACTCATTTTCAAGTTGGTGGGCCCTAATTTGATTTTGAATGCCAAAGATAGTATTTAGATTTTCCATGGCTTCATGAGGGATGTCAATTTCAAGGATATGAAATCAAAGATCTTGAGCAATGGATGTTCCTATCAACCCTCATTCTTGATCTTTTTTTTTTCCCCATTTAGCGACTTTATCATCATCCAAAGGTTTAGTTTCTTGTCCTATGGCTATTCTATAAAGCCCTTTACCTCTAAGTATATCTACGATGTGAGGTAGCCATTGGAAATAATTGGTGTTGTTAAGAATAATCGGACATGCACTTTCCATTTAAAAAAAATTGAAGCTGAGAAAAGTTGAAACTAACTGCTCCAATGGAAAGATATCGAAAAATTAGGATGATTAAAAAAAAACGGCTCGAGGAATGACTTCTCGATGAAGAAGTTATGCCCTTTTGAAAAACCTGAGTTGAAGATGTCGACTAGTTATGGGAACAGTTTGAAATTTGATGATAAAGTTCAACTTTAAAAAAAAATCCACCCCTTTAACAATTTTCTTTTACAAAAGGAAGCTTGAGAAAGAGACTTGAACCCAGGACCTCTATTCTCATAAACTAACTCCTCACCAAGTGAGATAGTAAAAGGATTCTGTAATTGTTTGAAAGAAGAAAGCGGGGGTGTGCATGATTTTTTCACTGCACAAAAAAACACAAAAATTTGAGAAAAAAAATGAAATTCAAGCCTTATGGAAAAATGTTAGATTTTCGGTTAGCCTTGCGGCAACTATCTATTTTTTTCAATATTTATGATTTCCCGAGATCGCACAAAGACGAGGGGGAAAGAGAATACATAGCAAAAAAAAACCCATTCTTCTTGTTTCTCATTTGCAAAGATCGCACACTGCGAAGAGCAAAGAGCATACACGAGAGAAGAGGGTATAGATCCGGAAAATAAATAAAACCTATAAACCAAAATAAACGAGAGGGAACCAAAATAAGCAGAACTATTAACAAATATAACCGCAAAAACATATACTTTATACCTCTAGATCTAAAGCCGACATAACTTGGGAAAATGGAAACCTTTTCACATGAAATGAAAGGCATTCCTCATCGTAACGGACGCTTCGGACACAACGAAAGTAGTTCTCCCGGCATGAAAATATTCATAAATAGTAGATCTACAAAAGCGACGAGTCGCATGTAGTTAAACCGGCTCCCGGATTTGGATCAACAATGGATGCGGCCCTCAAAATAGCTCTGATACTATGTAATAATTTACGAGCGTAAGTTCCTTATATCAAAAACCAAAGGTCACCACTCACAAAACGGATCACAAAATCAGGTACACTAGTATTATCATGTGGTTAAAACCCTCAAAGAGGGAAACGAGTCCACGACACAGAGCCAACGCGACCACTTCGGGAAATTTATTAATAAAAATAAAAGTTACATATGTTTATCTCATAAACGATTATCGAAAAAAATGACCCTCCACACTCTTTAAATAGAGATCATGGACCAATCGGGTGTTAATCTATGGATCAAGTGTCGTTAATACCGAGGAGAGAGTGAACCGTCAGATTATAAGTTACAAATGTACATAGTAAAGAAACACACTTTAACGAACTCTACACTAAACTAAGTTATTATTAACTATTTCCTATGTGTCACAATATCCTAACATAGCCACTCTACAAAACCACCACATCACGCATAGAATCATTTTTGCATATCAATCACAAGTGAACAGGTAGGTCAAAATTATTGATAAATTCATTGAAGCAATTCTCACTAAAACGGTCTCGACACATCAATGAGGGTCGGGTCTACCAGTTGCCGGAGGCCTTGTGGGCTTATCGAACAACTTAGCCTAATACTACTAGACATTCTTTGTACCAACGTGGTATTTGGAAAATATCCAATGTTTCCCATCGAATTTTAAATAAAGACTCTTAGAATAATGCAATAAGTGGGGCTAGACTTGACTGGAGGCTCAAATTAAAAGACATCAGTAGATAAATGAATTAGATGAAGCTTGGTTGCTTTCTTTACAACACATCACAATCATTAAAAAGAAATGGGCTATGTGGCATGACAACCTTACCAAGAAGAAGACATTTCAAGAAGGAGATTGGGCACTCCTCCATGAGTCCAGATTTCAAGACTTCCCGAGCAAGCTGTAGACAAGGTGGCTTGGTCCATATGAAATTCAAGAAGTGCATAACAATGGCACTCTCACTTTGACCACCATAGATGGGTCCGGCTCTTCTTTCTAAGTAAAAAAAACATCAGGGTATGTCTTTATCATAAACCAATCACAAAGGATTCTTTCTTCCAAAGTAGGGTACGTGATGACCCCGACATGCAAATTCTAGACTGCAAGGATCAATGAGCTCGGTAGCTTTACCTTCGTAAAAACATGTTTTTTTTTCAGTTTTGTAAATAATTTATATATTTTCTTACATTTGATTATGATTCCATCACTATACATATATGAAAAATTTCACGGTTCTTTATTCAATTGACTAAAAAATTGTTATTCAATTGGTCGAACAACCGATTTTATTTTTTTCATGTCTTTAATGTTCAAAAGATTGAACAACTATAGTTCAATCGGCTCGAACAACCACTTTTCGGTCAAAATAACAACGATTTTTTTTTGAGTGTTTTTTGTTGTTCAAACAATTGAACAAATTTTGTTCAATCGATTGAACAACCGATGTTGGGTAAAAAGAACAATGGATTTTATTTTTTGTGTGTTTTTGTTGTTCAAATGATTGAACGACTATTTTTCAATCAAGTCGAACAATCGTTGTTCATTCAAAATAACAAAATATTTCATTTTTTGTGTGTTTTTTGATGTTCAAACGATTGAACGTCTATTTTTCAATCGATTGAACAGTCGTTTCTCGGATAAAATAACAGACGATTTTATTTTTTGTGTGTTTTTTTACGGTCAAACAATTGAACAACTGTTGTTCAATCAATCGAACAACCAATGTTTGGTCAAACAATGATAGATTTTATTTTTTTTGTGTTTTTGTTGTTCAAACGATTGAAAATTGTTGTTAAATCAATCGAACATCCGTTTTTTCACTCAAAAGAACAATGAATTTTATTTTTGTGTGTTTTTGTTGTTCAAACGATTGAACAACTATTGTTCAATCGAATGAACAACCATTGTTTTGTCAAAAGAACATTAGATTTTATTTTTTTGTGTCATTTTTGTTATTCAAACGATTGAACAACTATTGTTCAATCGAATGAACAACCGTTGTTCGATCAAAATAACAACGAATTTTTGTGTGTTTTTTTGTTGTTTAAATGATTGAAAAATTGTTGTTCAATCAATCTGAATAGCCATTTTTTGATCAAAAGAATAGCGAGGTTTTTATTTTGTGTGTTTTTTTTCTTGTTCAAACGATTGAATAGTTGTATTCAATCGAATTAACAACTATTGTTTAGTCAAATGAACAACGGGTTTTTTATTTTTGTGTATTTTTGTTGTTCAATCGATTGAACTTGTTGTTGTTCAATCGATTTGAACAAGCTCGAATTTAGGTCAAATGAACAACCACCCTTTTTGTAATAAGCGATTGTTTGAATGAATCTTTTTTCCTTTTTTCTCATACATTTTGTCATGGGAATCATCTAGTGGATAAGAAATATGTGTCTAAGAAGGAGAAAATAGTCATATTAATAACATGACTATGAATTTTTTTTAAAAATTTTGATGGGTATCTTTATTTCCGGACATTTATATGATTCAAACTATGTAATGGCTTGTTGGATATATTTTCTTCGGAGATATTATGAAAAAAAACATTATCTTAATACAATGTTGGTTTATCTTTTTTACACTATCAATGGTTGATCTTCTAGGGTAGGGTGACTTAGGAATAAGTGTATAACCTTCATTGGCATTTCTTCTCACTCCTCACACCATCCCTAACTCTTAAGAAGTTAATAAGCCTCCCTCTATTTATGATTCAAAAAATATACAAATATGAAAATAATATGCAAATCTTCTAGAGAGGATAGGGGGTCTCATCATGAGCCGACCCTACCATGATCATAAGGAGATAACAAGTAACATTCCCATTATGGCCACCATGCTAGGGTAGTGACCTTCTAGCCAAAAAAATTCCGCGAAGGATAGGAGGTCTCATCACGAGCCAACCTTTTTACATTGTTAGAACCTCGTGAATGGAACTGTGATTATCTGGTTACCATGTCAACTCAATGGTATCTCTATGAGAATAATTAAATTATCTAAACACTAAATAGAGAATTCTGGCTCATTTTTGGGTTAAAAAGAAACGTTGTCGAGGCTATGGATGCATGCTGGCAGCATGGCTCTACTTGTCGAATTTTAGTTTCATGTTAAATAGCCAATCATTTCATATTCACTTATTCTTACCAACCCATTCCCAAATGAGAACTTATCATTTGAATAAGCTTTATCTTTATAAAAACCATTATACATGGTAAAACTATATATGAATTAACTTAATTATGTCTGATCAATTAATTCCAGTAGTTGTTACCACTCTTTACATATCATGTTCTGTCACAATTTTCCATCAAAGAAAAAATAAATTTCATAATAATTATTTCTCTATTTTTCATTTTTAATCATTTCCCCACCATCCTCATGATTTGAGCTGATTTGATTGATCTATGCTACATTGTACGTCGATCCGATTATTATTCTAATGGATTAAATGATCCTCAACATCTTTCTCTTTTTCTCGCGCTCTAAGGGTGTGCACACCCTTCTCTCATTGGAGGGGAAAATGTGTACATAGGTATACATTATGAGCATGCATGCGAACTAACAATCAAAATCCGTTGAAACCTTCGATTTGACAAAAAAAATATAATTTCATTTATACTCTTTTTAATAGCTTCAAAGTAGTTGCATGTAGTATTGTCTTGTTCTAAACTTATGAACTCATGAGTAGTGCATCCAGAATTAGAATTCAACCTCTCGGGACACAACGATCATGGGTGGAAGATCTTTCTACAATGAGCCCACAATACTCAATATTCTAGAATAGGCCCATGCTATACTGCAAAATGTCTGAGTTGGCTCTCATATTTGGAAAAAATTGCGGGGATTCCACACTCGAGATAGCATTAGACTTCTCGCGGAACCTACAAAATGTTCACAAAACTTTGAAAGGAAGAGACATAATAGTATCGAAAATTGTAATATCCGAGGTTTACGGGATTCCCGTAGAAGGAACAAAGTGGAATGATAAGCACGTTGTGCTCGCATAAAGCGATCGCGGTGTTCCAAGATCCAAGCGAGAATTTGGTACGGAAAGGAGAATGGATTCACCCCTGCGAATTTAAAGGAACCATGGTAGGAACCGGAAAATCATCATTCAAAAGTATATACGATGTGACAGATTCCATGACGTGGTAAAACCACGGCAACTCAAACTACTAGTAGTACTCAAGTAGAAAATTTCGAGTTAATTTTCCATTTTCCTTGAATTATTTGTTGCATGACATATCTAGTCGGGTTATGAGGGCTAAAAATCCACACATAGTTATCAACCACAATGGTCTAATAAATCTTATTATCACTCATGTATTAACTGAGAATCAGTTAACTTGGGACAAATTTGTAAACCCTATTCTAACCCCATTAGAAGAAAACCCAGACAAGAGAGAAATTGACTAGCCAAGAAGGGAAATATTAATTCCATGGAAAGCCAAAATAAAAAGGAACCATTGCTTGACGTTGGGTTTAGTGAAACGAAGACGCTCTGAGCAATTGAATTCAATATAAAACACTTCAACCTTGGCCAACAAGGCAGGATCATCTCATATACCTCCTCAAAACACAGAAGAAGGAGTTCTAGTAGGATATGAGGAGGAAATGGCCGAGTACTCGGAATGTATGAGTGCATTTCATGAAGAAATAAACCCCTCCCGGGTAATTTTGAGGGATAGAGTTTTCCTCTATACCGGATAGATTTTGTCGGCAATTCTAGTCACGGTGAGATTTTACCATCGAGAGGAGGAAATGAAAAATTGATGGGATTCAACACCCTATGGTGGTGAATATTTGGAGGAAGAATATTTTGTAGAAATAACTCCTGGGTCCGAAAATCAGTCGAGTGACACCATCCCATTAGAATAGAGTATTGATATAGGCACAATTCCCATAGTGCCTAAAGAAAACACCATCCTATTTGACCGAGTACCGATGTAGTCACAACTCCCATGGTGCCCGAATAAAATGTCGTCCCATTGGATCAAAATAATGATATAGGAAAAAACTCCTTCGGTGCCTAAAGAGAATATTGTTTTACCATATTATGGCCCGGAAATTGGTACAACTCCCCTTGTGCACGAAAAAAGGTACTATGCCCTCTCCTAATGGAAGCCCTAGAAAGAAAAAGTAAGTCGGTAAGGGCCAAGTTGAGGAACTTGCGCAAGAAGTACAAAAGGTTGAAAAGAATAATCAAGAAATTAAGGGAAAGGTTAAAAGAGGCGAGATAAGGCTTGGAAGCCTAAGAAAGAAACGAGACATTGCTGAGACTCGGACTGAAGTAGGACACACACTACCGAAGCCCAAACAGAATTAGAAACATAGGCAGTGGGAACCCAAAACATAATTGGAGACAAAGATAGAGGAAACTTAGATAGATGTGTTGCACTGAAAATTGTCACCTTGAAATTTCGTTGTCCATATGAGATCATTATCACTCATACTTTTCTCCTTTGCAAGTCTAAAAACATCGGTTCCTCATATCAAGCTAGTGAAAATAAGAGAAAATCTCTCAAAAGTCTCTAAAACTCTGGTATCACACTTTCTCTTTGTCTTTCCTGCAGTCCTGCACCTAATGGTTATGTCTCCTGTGTACCTGATCTCACTTTCTATGTGTTAAGGGTGCGGACCCCTGTAAAAGATTAAAAGGGTGCAAGTAAATTCAAAAAGCCCACTTTTAGTCATTTCTAGAAGCTTCTGGAAGAAATATTGCGGTGGCAAGACCACTCTTTTTAGGTTCATGTATCCCATGCCTTAAGGAGCTAACCCCTTGATGTGAGCAGCTTATCCCTTTGAAGGAGGATTCTATCCCTTCATAAGTGGGAACCGAAACCTCCTCTTTTGCACTATAAAAAGAGGCATTGGGCAGCCTCAAAGGGAGTTCAAGCTTTAGTGTTATTTGAGGTAAAGCGCTGTTGGAACTTAGACTCCTTCACTGAGATTTTATGAGGAAAGATTACATACCCTATATGTATCTCGGTTGGAAGAGTACAAGGCTTGTCGGAGTAAAGGAAATTCTCGCTTTAGACCCACAGGGAAGGCACAGTTCAACATCAAGGTCGAAAAGGTTGTAAGGTTCTTCTACTATTTCAAAGTTAATACAAATAAGTTTGTTTTTCTCAATAAGATGTCAATTGATTGTTTATTTTATGGATTCCTTGATCACCATAATATATATGATTTATGAATATATGCTATGCGAGGGCTATTTGATGTTTGTTTGTTTGTGATTGCGGATCTTCGGAAATAACTCTTTCGGGTGACTAAAGAACGACTACTAAAAACAAGCGTTGGATCAAGGTAGGATCGTAACACCTTTTGTAGCATTTACTTATAAATCGTGATATATCTAGAGAAAGATAGATTTAATTTTTTTGTTTTGTTGCTAGACTATCTTATGATACTAGGGAGATCGGTCTTTTCCACAAGATCGATTTATCCAACCAACAAGATGAAACACCTTTTATACTCCATTGATAAAAGAATATGTTATTTAAACACTTCAAGATGAATTGACACGGACTCAACGAGGAATTGGCTAAATATAAAAAGGAATTGGTTCCACTACAGTGTACATCGGAGGCTACTTTGGAAAAATTAAGAAACTTACTCGCAATCGAAGATGAGACTTTTTCCAACTTCGGAGGTGAAAAGGAAAAGGTAAAGAGAGCACAATCTCATCTTGAAGAAGCCCACAAAGAAAACAAACACTATTTTCTCAATTTACTCAAATGTACTTGTCTTGTAGATCACCTGCTACTAATTATGCTATTTTCTTATTAGAAAGATATCTATTGTTAAAGGTGAAAGCTATTAGAGTAGGGAAAACCACCGAGTTTAATCTACTACAGAATTTGTCCGAGTGTTATGGGGAACAAAATGAGAAAGTTAAATGCCTCTTGTGTGAACTATATTTGCACAACTTCTTTTTGGAGGATGAAACATAGAGTTACCCAAGTCCCTTTATAGGATACATCCTCGTTTCAAGCATTCATCTCTTTTGGTGATAGTCAAATCAAGTGGGCTAAAGCTTATAACATTTTTCGGAAAAAGAGAACATGGTCTAGATCTTTGGGTCAGAGGGGAATCCACCAAACCTCTGCATATCTTCACTCAACACAAAATATTTATGAAACAATAAGGGGCTATAGACAAGTTGGGACCACTCCACAAGGATATTTTACAAGTTGGGAGAGAATAATTTTAGGAGATTAGAGAATATGCCTTGTTAGTAGCTATGCAAAGATGGGAGGCATCCACCAAGACTGTTAAGAATCGAGATCCTTTTATTTATATAAATTTTAAAGAAGTTTTTTTTCATTTTTTCACATACAGTAACATCATTTTATGGATGGGTCCTACATGGATAGGGTATCGCTATAGGTTTCCTATCATATGGTACCCTCCTTAAGGCTATCACCATAATTATGATCTTCCAGAGGGTCATGAAAATCAGGCTTTTGCAAGAGTTAACATAAACATGGTTTCATATTGTATAAGAAGGAAGTTTACCTGACCTATTCCTTGACATTGTTACACCTCAATCATCTCATTTCATGAGGACATGCAATAAGGTAAGTTGGGGAGTATGTTGGGTCATGGAAAAGGTACGTTTTACCCTCATGATTAACTTGATTTATTATTAAATTTCATGTGTTTACCTTCATTTTTGGGGTAATCGGGCGTATTTTCCATTTTGAATTCTCTTCGTGCTTGGGAAGTTAGATATTTCTTGAAATTTTCTTTATATAAAGTCTTTTCATAGTCCAGGATAAATCTATTTGTTATCACACCACCAGATTCCCAAGGCTGAAGAAGGAATCCCAACAGAGGTAACCACAGACCAAGATTCTAACTTGGTAGCTAGCCCTACCAAGTCGGAGAGGGATATCTCCACAATACATAGCCTAGGAGGCTGAATGTATTAGGATTTTTAGGATAGGTATGAGTTCAGGGGTTTTTATAATTGATTTTGATCGGGTTTCTGGATGAAATTATTGTCAAGGGAGCTAGGTCAGGGAAAATGAGATAGGGTTCCATAAAATCAAGGGGGAAAGGTAGGCATAAGGCTTAGAAATTTAAGATTATTGTGATGAGATGGTTTTAAGACTTATGAGGAGCTAGGAAGAGCCTGGGAGATGTATTCTTCCAAAACGAGGGGAAAATCGGACAAATTATGATAACTTTCCCCTAAACAAAGCATGAGCAAGCATGTGTTTTTCCTATAAACTTGAAAGAGATCATACAAAAGAGATGTAATGAACATGAATAAAACACATTCTAACATATTTAAACTAAAGGAAAAAACAATGATAAACATCGTACCGCATGTATCCCAAGAAATAGTCGCAACTCTTCTTTATTAACTAGCCAAACTGAGTACAATAGTTCCTTGATCAATACAATAGCATCCAAACTGATTCCAACCCTCTCTTAGTGTGAATAAAGGGATTAAATAGACATAAAAACAACATTCACTGATCCTCATGGGTTGAATCCATGAGGTGAGGAAGAGAACCACAAAATTCTAAAGCCGAAAGTCGAAGTGTATGATGGTCCAAGTGACTCATTCCTAATTACTTTCAAAATGATTCATTTAACTTAAGGATAAATTTTACCTAATGAATCTACCCCTAGGTAACTTATCCACAACATAATTACAATTACCATGGTCAATGAAATAGGTAAAAAGATCAATTTCTGAGATAAAGTAAAAATTTACAGTGAAAAACCAAAAATATCAACAAATGGTCATATGTGCCATTTTTCTCTCATATGAGCCCTTGTTGTGTCATATGTGCCCTCCCTGTTCAAGGTTGATTTTGACTAACTTGTAGGTGTCCAAATAAGTCCCAATATGGATTTTTGGAAAGCCCTTCAAGTATTATTTCTGAATATTCCTCTAGTTTTCAAAATGAAGCTAATTTGACCCCTTAAAATGTCATTCTCCCAAGATCTGCTCTCGTGCGCAACGCCTAGGCAAAAAATAGGGGAAAAAATATGATTTTTAGCTAGTTTTTTTCCCTTTTCACCTATCAAATCTGTAAATCAAGGATGAAAAAAGTGGTTTTCTGGAATTCATTTGTCCTTAAGAATGCATTGGTGGTCTCCTTTTCCTCAAAAAGTTCCCCAAACATTTGTGCAATGCCTAGGCTGCTACACATATGACCTAATTTTCGTTAGGTCATTTTCTTTGTTAGCCTTTGCCAAAAGGTTCTCCAAATGCTGATTAATCACCATGGCTCCATATTTTCATTTAACACCATTGCAATTTTCTCATTTAAGGTTACCTTATCAGCAAGCTTAGCCTCTTTTTGTTTTCCTAGAGCTACATCTCTTTTCAACCCTCCAGTTCTATGTCTCTTTCTTGGTGCTTGTTCATCTTGTTCATCAAGAAACGCATACTTTTCAATTGTCTCATCTAGCATAACTTTGGTCTTTTTTTCCTCCATTTGAGAAGTGATATACTGAAACTCATGAATGACCTATTTAGTCTTCAATTGCTTATTCTCCTACTCAAGAAAGTTTATGACATACTTGGCCCTTTCAAAATTATTGAGCAGCTCTCTAATATTGACATCCTTTCCCTTGATGACTGCACTATTGATTTTATCATATTCATCCTCATCTAGGTCAACAAGCTCAAAAACATGCTTAGCCTCATGGAGGTTTTCATCATGTCTAACTTCTGGCTAAATTTCTACCTCAATCACATTTTCTTTGCCTTTGTCCACCTACTTTGTTGATATAGAAGGCATGGCCCCTTCCACTATGTGTGGAGAAAACACATGCTTGTCACCTCTCTGGTAGGTTCTAGGAAATGGCTCAACCTCAACCACATTAGCCCATTTAGGCTCACTAAGCTCAATCCTACTAGGTTATCCAATGTCATGATGAGATGGAGATGAAGGAGGTGAAGGGGACTGATCTGATGATGATGAATGTGCTATGGGCTGAGATGGAGGGATGGAAGTGGATGGTTGAAATGATGAAGGGACATTTTGTGCATGGTGAGTATATGGCTCTATGAATATATCATTGGCTATGAAGGTACTCCATGCAATGCTTAGTTGATTGATATGATAGATGACTATGATTTTGATAAGGGAATGATGAAAAAGACTTCTCATTTGATGCTCATAATCCATTTTCTGGACAATAAATGCCATCTTATCTATGTTCTGGAAGAGTTAGTAGGGTATGTTAAGCATCCTTACCCTAGTGAAATGCATTAAGAGGTAGATATGATAAGTATAAAGTCTTGAAAATATACCTTCACATGAAATTTTTTTCATGACTATCTTCATCATTAGTGCATATCTGTCCTGGAGGTAAGAAAAAGGAAAAAAACTCTTTTTCTCTTTCTTGTATCTTGGTTTTAGGACAGGCTCAAAGTTTTTTTTCCTCCAAATAACTCTTTTTGAACCACTTCTCGCAAACATTTGGGATCCTGGTTGCAGCTGAAATCATAACAGTTGATCTAGTAAAGGTGACACCAACTAAAGTAACTTGGTTGTCGTGGAGTCTAGAAATGAAAAGTCTGGTCAACACGGCATGGTGTTGGACCCTCTGAATTTTCTCACAGAACTCATAACAATCAACATGTTTGAAGCATGTTACAACCATTGGAGAAGCCAAGACTTCCCTAGTTCTAGTAGGTTCAATTTTAAGTATTCTTCCCCCTTTATGTGGCCTTCTCACCTCTGTTTCCTCTCCCTCAATGTATGATTTGTTTTCTTCCTCTTCTGCCATGGTGTTTTTATCAAATCCCTAAGGAAATGTGATGATGTGGAATATGGGTTTAGGAATGAAGAATGGGAAAGGGAAAATGAAGGAGATGGTGCTGAGGATGTATGAAATGGGGGAGGGGATAAGGAGTGGTAGTATGATGGGATTTACGATTGAGATTTGGGGATTGGGAGCCTAGGTAAATGTATCACCTAGGGCTTAGGGTATTGCAATAAAGGTTTAGGGGTAAGGGAATTATGTAATATAGGGTTTTGGGAATGGGAATTTTGCGATGTAGGAAGCGTATCAAGGTGTAGGGGAGTGAAAATTAGGAATTATGAGTGTAAGAGGGAAATACTAGGGTTTTAAATGATTTTAAACAAAAAATCTTAAACGAATTTCACAACACCAACAAATGAACTTGAAGGAGCAGTGAATTGATGGAAGAAAATTTCTGGCCTTTCTGGTGAAATTTGAAGTATTTCTGGCCTTTCTGGATATATTCCCAGATCCTTAAGGTTGTTCACCCTTGCTTAATATTTTTTTCCCTCGCAAAACGTTGTGCACAATGCCTGAAGGATTCACGCCCTCTCAGAAGGATATGCGCCCTCTGAAAAGCAGGTGCACAATGCCTTTTCATAGACCACTTTTGAGGCCTTCCTGATGTCCAAATTGTGCTTAGGATAGCTCTTTGGAAATAGTATTCTATATAATTTCAAAATATTCCTCTAGTTTGTAAAATTTGGTTGATTTGATCTATCAAAAATTGATTCTCCCAAGACTACAGAAAGTGCAGAATGAGGGTGCAAAAATGAAGTGTGATTTTTTAGGAAACTTTGGGAGGCCTTCCTCAAGTCCAAATTGAGATCAAGATATCTCATTAGAAATATCTCTCTTTATAGTTATCATTTGACACATCAAGCAAGTCATTTGAACAATCCAGCTAGGAGAAAAATGGATTTTCCCATGGTCACTCTAGAAGTGCGAAAAACCTCTTGTAGTACCTGTATTTTTGACATTTCTCCCAAACCATGATACCTATTTAAAACCTAAAGGAGGTTTTTCTTTTGGAAAAATGATGGACAAAAGCCTCTCTCCCTTTTGTCGAATTCATCTCTTTTTGGTCAGAAACACTGTTTGAAGAAACGCTGGCCCTATGAGTGGCAAATGATTTGACTCTTGGAATGACTTCTTGAAAAATGATGGAGACATGATGTTTATGAGATGAAATGATCTCATACTTACTGATATGACCTACCTTATTCCTCCTCTACATAGATGTCTCTGATTCCATAGAAAACCCTAGCTTTGTGGGAGAGGAAATTAGGGTTTAGTGCTTGTGGAAAATCATGATTTGGGCACCCTTGGGAAAATACAACTCCCTTTTACATTTGATCAATTGATAAACTAAAAAATCTTGCACTTTGACATGTGCTTCTTTGGCATGTGGAACTGAGTTGGAAGATTTTGGGAAACTGAGTACTTATTACAATTGAATTGACATAAAATTACATGAATAAAAATAAATTTTCATCTTGGAATGAAAATCACTTTTTAGATCAAATTAGATGATGAAATAATAATTTCTCTTTACAAATCATATTTCCATAGTGAAGAGATGTTATTTCATCACCCTTTACTTGTTGGCCTTATGTAATGGAATGGAGTTTTATTAGACCATGAAAACCCTAGAAAACCTAATGATGACCTTGACAAGACTATACTCCATGGTGGCATATCTCGTTGGAAATATTACCATGTATAATTTCGAAATATGCCTTTATTTTTCATAATTGACTTGATTTCAACTGTGAAAATTTGATTCTCCCAAGATTGGTCAAAACGTGCAGAATGAGGGTGAAAAAATGAAGTCTGATCATTTAGAAGACTCTAGGAGGCCTTCTGCAACTCCAAATTGAGCTCATGATAGCTCATTATAATTCTCTATGTATCTAGTTATCATTTGACTCATCAAGAAATTCATTTGGACAATCTAGCTAGGAGAAAAATGGATTTTCCTAAGGTCACTCCGGAAGTGTATAAAACCTCTTGTATCACCTGTATTTTTGAAATTTCTCCAAAACCATGATACCTATGTAAAAATGGAAGGTTATTTTATTTTTTGACCTATTATGGACAAAAACCTCTCACATTTTTTTCAAATGCATCTTTGTTTGGTTAGAAACACAGTTTCAAGAAAAACTGGCCCTATGACTGGCAAATGATTTGACTCTTGGAATTACTTCTTGAAAAATGATGGAGGCATGATGTTTATGAGATTAAATGACCTCATACTAACTTATATGACCTACCTTATGCCTCCTCTGCGTAGATGTCTCTGATTCCATAGAAAATCGTAGCTTCGTGGGAGAGGAAATTAGGGTTTAGCACTTGTGGGAAATGATGATTTGGGAACCCTGGGAAAAGACAACTCCCTTTTACATTTGATCAATTGATAAACTAAAAAATCTTGCACTTTGACATGTGCTTCTTTGGCAAGTGGAACTGAGTTGGAAGATTTTGGGAAACTGAGTACTTATTACATTTGAATTAAAATTACATGAATAAAAATAAATTTTCATCTTGGAATGAAAATCACTTTTGAAATCAAAATTACCTGATGAAATAAGAATTTATCTTTACAAATCATATTTTCATAGTGAAGAGATGTTATTTCATCACCCTTTACTTGTTGGCCTTATGTAATGGAATGGAGTTTTATTAGACCACGAAAACCCTAGAAAACCTAATGATGACCTTGACAAGACTATACTCCATGGTGGCATATCTCGTTGGAAATATTATCATGTATAATTTCTAAATATGCCTTTATTTTTCACAATTGACTTGATTTCAATTGTCAAAAATTCGTTCTCCCAAGACTATTCAAAACATGCAGAATGAGGGTGAAAAAATGAATTTTGATCATTTAGGAGACTCTAGGAGGCCTTCCACAACTCCAAATTGAGCTCATGATAGCTCATTATAATTCTCTATGTATCTAGTTATCATTTGACTCATCATGAAAGTCATTTGGATACTCTAGCTAGGAGAAAAATGTATTTTCCTAAGGTCACTCTGGAAGTGTAGAAAACCTCTTGTAGCACCTATATTTTTGAAATTTCTCCAAAACCATGATACCTGTGTAAAAATGGAAGGAGATTTTGTTTTTTGACCTATTATGGAAAAAAACCTTTCACATTTTTTTCAAATGCATCTATGTTTGGTTAGAAACACAGTTTCAAGAAAAACTGGCCCTATGACTGGAAAATGATTTGACTCTTGGAATGACTTCTTGAAAAATGATGGATACATGATGTTTATGAGGTGAAATGACCTAATAATTATTAATATGGCCTACCTTATGCCTCCTCTGATCAGATGTCTCTGATTCCATATCAAACCCTAGCTAAGTGGGAGAGGAAACTAGGGTTTAGTGCTTGTGGAAAATGATGATTTGGGCACGCTTGGGAAAAGAAAACTCCCTTTGACATTTGATCAATTGATGAACTAAAAACTCTGACAATTTTACATGTGCTTCCTTGGCATGTGGAACTGAGTTGGCAACTTTTGGGAGACTGTGTACTTATTACATTTGAATTGACATAAAATTACATGAATAAAAATAAAATTGCATCTTGGAATGAAACTCACTTTTTAAATAAAAATTAGATGATGAAATAAGAATTTCTTATTACAAATAATATTCACATGGTGAAGAGATGTTATTTTATCACCCTTTACTTGCTGGCCTTATGCAATGGAATGAATTTTTATTGGACCATGAAAACCCTAGAAAATCTAATGATGACCTTGAAAATACCAGAATCCATGGTGACATGACATGATGAATTGACTTCATGGATGATGTATTGTCCAAAAGGTATGGAAGTGTGCCAGAAAGAAAATTAATTTTAAGGAAGAGTGATTTTTTTGGACTAGGGCTACCATGAGTGACTAATTTTTTTGCATTACTTAGCGGAATGATAAAAAAATTCTGAGTGGGACCCTTAATATGAATATGAAAAGAGTATATTTTGATCACTGATGTCAAGATGCAAATACTGACACTAACATCGGCTCCAACTAGGGATGGTAGCTCCTTGGAGGTGCCAAGAACACCATAGACCAAGTGGTTATCCATTGGGCATGGATTCAAAAGTTAAATACCAACTGAATACTGAAAAATTGACTTAATAAACTGACTGAAGACTGACTCAAAACAAACTGAAATTGACTGAAAACAAGGTAAAAAAAATGTTCATAATTTAGCTTATTCAACACACCTACTCTAACTGATCCATTCATCACCTGATCAAGTGAAATGAAACAGCCAATGCAACCATGTAAGAATTTTGGTTGTTTTTTTAATTCTTTGCAAGTGCTTGCTTATGAGAAAGAAGAGAGAACCATTGAAAGGAAACTCCCATGAAATCTTGTCAACATATTGAATCTTAATGAAATTTCAAAGCACGAGCCCACCAGCTGAGCTCAAGAATGCTGCAAAAGGAACTTCATAGGAATACACATTGATTTCCAACCCATCTAATTCATTACTTCTCTGCTCTAGGTAGTCTTCATACCTTGATTTTAAGATGTTCCCAACTTCCGTGCTTTCCTCCCTATATGACTACAGCAAGTTGACAATAGGATCCTGAAACTCGTGAATGTCTAATTTTTCCTAATGGTCAACAAAAACAACAAAAATGGTCTTCATTACTCTCCTGATATGACTCAAAATCTTGGTATCAAATTTGTAATCAAACTCTTGCTGAACAAGACAATGAAGTCAGTTGTTGGATCAATTTTATATCAACACTATTTTCAGGCTCACAGTTAGCTAATGGAGAAGGACTTCTATTGCAGATATCATCCAACAAATCAGCTATAGGGTCATGAAAAACTTGAAAAGATTGCTGCAACCTATTTTCTATTGGTTCTAATGATACTGCATGCCTTTTGACAAGCCACTCATCCTTTGCTTTAGAGATATTATGAATTTTTTTCTTTAAAAATTGAAATGTTTCAAATCATAATGGTACAAAATCATCTTGCATCATTTGATCATATGTTTCAACTTGCAAGCCTTCATTTGCAATTTGAAATTTAATGGGACTCAGTGGCTACAAATCTAGAGCTAAGGAGGATGTCGCAAATGATTTCCTCAACTAGTTTAGGATAATGTTTATCATTTATAGTGTTGACCACTCAAATATCTTCTTGCTTATAGTTTTCTCTTATTTTTACAAATGAGGAGAAACACAAGGGTAAGGAGCTTTGATCGATAATTTCAATATCCACTTAATTGTCAAGATCAGAAATTAATGACTGGTGATTTCTGATTGCATCAAAGTTGTCTTTGATGAACTGAAATGAAGTAAAACAAGGAGGCAAAGATTCTTCACTTACTTCCAAATTTTCTAGACATTCCTCCTCACTACCATAAACCACATGTGTGATCTTATTGTCTTCTTTAAAATGCTAAAAACATGTTGATGATTGACTTGAAGAGTCAACCTCTCTTTTGACAACATAATCATCATCATATTTATCATACTTTGGTAAATCATCAAAATGAGTAATGTCATCAAGCATGCATATAGGATCTACAGATCTCTCCTCTGCAAGCTGATCTATAAAAATATTTTCTTTATTGTACCTTAATGAATACATAAATTAATCATTATCAGATCTATGAAAACTTAGATAGGAAGGAAAATGTTTCAGATCAACAACATTTTTTCCTTCAATCAGTGATACATGGTCATCTTGAACAATAATTTCATCTCTCATGGTGATATTTTTCATCATTTATTCTACAGTACTTAAAAAAATGTCGAGCTTCACTTTTGAAGATGTCAAGCATTTTGTCTCTATGTCTTCCCTTTATTCTGCTTTCAAATTTAAAGACCAACAAATTAGATTCTATAGCTATTTCACTATCCTGAATTTTTTCAAGGTTGAATGCCCCTTTCTCTCAATCAAAATTCCATTTCCGGATCAAACGCATTCGGGTTGTGTAAGAGGGCTGAACCAAGAGGTAGTTTTATATCAACATGGATTGAATGGTATACTTGATTGAATCTAGCTAAAAATATTTGCATTGTTTCTCCCAGTTTCTTTTTCAAATTATCCTATTCTTCTAAAATTAGAAAAGGATTCCTCTTGATCACCCATTTATTAAGAAATATTTTTCACAAACTGATGGAAATAAAAAATACTTGCAACCGAAAAGTTTTTGAGCCATTCCTTGGCTTCACCTTGCAAAGATAGAGCGAACATCCTGATACTAACATCATCTTCATCAACCTCAAAAAGGTCGAGAAAATTTTCAAAACAGTGAATTTGTTCTCAGCAGTGATGTTACCATATTCTCCACCAAACCTGGGAATATAATTGTAATAATTTTCAGGGAAATCATGGAGTATAATAGGTAAGATGAGTGGTTTTTATCTATCTAGAATTTTACAAGGTGTAGGAGTATGTACAAAAGGTATAGGATTAGTGTTGATCTCTTGTGTTTCATCAGCTTGAAAAGGATATGCATAATTTTCAAGTAAGAGATCTTTATCTTGATCAAAATCAAATGGAAACTCAGTATTTACACTCTTAAAATAGGTGGAATCAAGAATTTGATCATATTTTTCATACAAAAAACTACGGAAAATTTTCAGGATAGTTTCATGAAAAGAAAAAAAGTAATTTACAAGAAATCATATTACATATCGAATACAATTCCACTTTTAAAGCCTCACCTTTGTGTGAGATTCTTCCATTTTTCTACTGGCAAGGTTGATCCTCCAGTGGAGTATTTACATCAAATTGGAGTCTCCAAGTGAATGGTTCAGACTTCATATGCATCTGACCATTTTCCACCATCAACAATCAGATCTAAAATTTGTCGTTCTTTCCGAGGGAATATATTTTCCTCTCGATCCCTGGAAATGGTGCCAAAATGTTATCACTCCGCCAGATTCCCAATGTTGAAGAAGGAATCCCAACAGAACTAACCACATACCAAGATTTTAACTAGGAAGCGAGTCCTACCAAGTCAGAGAGGGCTCTCTCCACAAGACATCCTAGGATGCTGAATGGATTAGGATTTTTAGGCTATGTGTGAACTCAAGGGTTTTGATAATTGAATTTTTTCGGGTTGCTGGATGAATTTATGGTCAAGGGAGCTAAGTAAGGGAAAATGAGATAGGGTTGAAAAAATTAAATGGGTATAGGTAGGCATAAGGCTTAGCACTTTAAGATGATTGTGGTGAGATGGTTTTAAGACTGATGAGGAGCTTGGAAGACAATGGGAGATGTATTCCTCCTAAAAATAGGAAAATGGACAAATTATGATAACTTTCCCTAAACAGAGCATGAGAAAGCATGTGTTCTTCCTATCAACTTGAAAGAGATAATACAATAGAGATCTAATGAACATGAATACAACACATTATAACACATGAAACTTAAGGAAGAACAATGATAAACATCATACCACATGTATCCCAAAAAATAGTTGCAACTCTTCTTTATTAACTGGCAAAATTGAGTACAATTGTTCCTTGATCAATACATAAGCATCCAAACTGATTCCAACCCTTGCTTAGTGTGAAGAAAGGGACTAAATAGACATCAAAAAAACATTCAATCATCCTCAGGGGTTGAATCCATGAGGTGAGGAAGAGATCCACAAAATTATGAACTGAAAGCTGAAATGTAGGATGGTCCGATTGACTCATTCCTATTTACATTCAAACTAATTCATTTTACTTGAGGATACCTTTTACCTAATGAATCTACCCCTAGGTAACTTATCCACAAAATGATTACAATTACCATGCTCAATGACATAGGTAAAAAGATCAATTTCTGATAAAAATTCTAAAATTATAGTTAAAAACCAAAAATATCAGCAAATGCTCATATGCGCCATTTTTCTGTCATATGTGCCCTCGTTGTGTAATATACGCCCTCCCTGTTCAGGGCTAATTTTCACTGACTTGTTATTGTCCAAATCAAGCCTAAGATGGCTGGTTGGAAAGCTCTTCAAGTCTTATTTCTAAATATTCCTCCAGTTTTCAAAATGAAGCTGATTTGACCCTCAAATTTTTATTCTCCCAAGACTGCTCTGTGTGCAACGCCTAGGCCAAAATAGGGGCAAAAAAGTGATTTTTAGCTATTTTTTTTCCCTTTTCACATGTCAAATCTACAAATCAAGGCTAGAAAAGTGGTTTTCTAGAATCAATTTGTCCTTAGGAATCCATTGGTGGTCTCTTTTTCCTCAAAAAGTGCCTCAAACATTTTCACAATGCCTAGGGTGTTGCACATATAACCTAATTTCTGATATGTGCTTGTTTAAAAAAACTCAGAAAAAAAAAAATATTTTGCAAAAATGTTTCAAAATGCATCAAAATTGGTTGAGAGAGTGTTGGTGAGGTGGCTAGGCTTGGAGTGAAGCCTCTGCAAGTATGTCTAACTTTCTTTTCTCCTCCAACATGGTCAAAGCCTTAACCTTTCCATTGGCTCTTTTGAGCTTGGTCAACATTGCAATTTTCTCCTTTTGACCATGATTCTTGACCTTCCTTTTCAGTAGGTCATTGTCTTTGTTAGCCTTTTCCAAAATATTCTCTAAATGATGATTGGCTCTATCAAGCCATGGCTCCGTATTTTCATTGATCACCATTGCAAGTTGCTCATTTAGGGTTAGCTGATCAGCAAGCTCAACCTCTTTTTGTTTTTCTAGAGCTAGAGCTCTTTTCAACCCTCTAGCTCTAGGTCTCTTTATTGGTCCTTGTTCATCTTTTTCATCAAGCAACCCATAATTTTCAAGTGTCTCATCTAGCACAACTTTTTCCTTTTCTGCCTCCTTTTGAGAAGTGATATACTTAACCTCATTAATGACCTATTTATTCTTCAATTTCTTATTCTCCTGCTCAAGGAAGTTTATGACATACTTGGCCCTTTCAAGATTAGTCTGGAGCTCTCTAATATTGACATCCTTTCCCTTGATGACTACACTAGTGATTTTATCATCTTCATCCTCATCTAGATCAACAAGCTCAAAATCATGCTTAGTCTCATGGAGGTTTTCATCATGTCTAACTTCTGGCTACATTTCTGCCTTAATCACTTTTTCCTTACCTTTTTCCACCTACTTTGTTGTTGTAGAAGGCATGGCCCCTTCCACTATGTGTGGAGAAAACACATGCCTGCGACCTCTATGGTAGTTTTTTGGCAATGACTCAACCTCAACCACATTAGCCCACTTAGACTCAACGACCTCAATCCTGCTAGATGATATAATGTCATGATGAGATGGAGATGAAAGAGGTGAAGGGGACTGATCTAATGATGATGAATGTGCTATGGGCTGAGATGGAGGGATGGAAGTGGATGGGTATGTTGATGAAGGGACATTTTGTGCATGGTGAGCAGATGGCTCTCTGAATATATCATTGGCTATGAAGGTACTCCATGCAATGTTTAGTTGATTGAGATGATAGAGGAGTATGATTTTGATAAGGGAATGATGCAAAAATATTCTGATTTAATGTTCATACTCCCTTTTCTGGACAATAAATGCCATCTTATCTATGCTCTGGAAAAGGTAGTAGGGTATGTTAAGCATCCTTACCCTAGTGAAATGCATTAAGAGGCGGATATGATAAGTATAGAGTCTTGAAAATCTACCTTCGCATGGAAGGTATTTCATGGTTATCTTCATCATTGGTGCATATCTTTCCTAGAGGTAAGAAAAAGGAAAGAACCTCTTTTTCTCATTCTTGTATCTTGGTTTTAGGAAAGGCTCAAAGTAATGTTCCTCCAAATAATTCTTTTTGAACCACTTCTCCCCAACATTTGGGATCCAGTGGTAGCTGAAATGATATTAGTTGATATAGTGAAGCTGACACTAGCTAAAGTAACTTGGTTTTCATGGATTCTATACATTAGAAGTTTGGTCAACATGGCATGGTGTTGGAACCTCTGAATTTTCTCATAGGACTTGTTGTAGCTCCTAGAGACAACCTTGAGTTGTATAAAGACCAGTGCCTAGGACATCTTAAATGCAAGGAGCATATGACTCAAGTGACTGCAATTGGAAATGTTTGGCTCTCGTGCAACTATCACTCAGATGAATGGTTTTAATAAGGGTGGATCCAAGATGCCAAAGTTAAACACAACAACTAGGAAAAATACAAAAGCTGAGTACAAACTGCAATAAGTAAATGCATCAGATAGCTCTAAAACATAATGCTATAAAGGGGGCCAACTTTTAAAATGAATACATAGTTATCAAGTTATATATGAGCGATGACTATGGCAGAATATGAAGTAAGATATCAAATATAATTGGGCTTATTCAAGGATAATAATCTAGATATACTAGGCTTATTCAAAGATAAGAATCCATATATCTAGGCAAGTTCAAAGATAAGAATCCATTGTAGTTAATCTCAAAAGAATGGAGGAAGAGATAGAAAATGAAACAAAGTATCATGCTTGAGCCATATTTAAAGTGTTGTAGATGAGTAAATATGAGCATATGATATGATAAATTCACATTTAAGCATGGGAGCACTCGCATTCCAGAGCATTAGATACAAGAAATGTTGAGAGATACGAAATGAAAATTTGTATTAAAAAACATGGAGAAGAGTTACAAACTGTGAATCATCCAGAGCAGAATCCCCAATTCTAGCAAAAATTCTTATTACTGAGTCCCTACGGGATCTTCAAACATCCACTATCAAATTTCATACAACATATATATAGAATATTCGAGCTCAGTGAGTCCTTTGGAAAATCTGGAACCTTTTGTTAGTGTTTTCTTCCTGTTTTTATAACCTCTGATTCCTATGCGTGAGAAGATATTTTGGGAAAATATCTTCCCCATGTGTCTGTATGCTGTTATACGTCTAAATCAAAAACATAAATGACGATGAAGTAAAACTTCCTCTCATCATCTTACAACGCAGGCCTAAAGCCATTTCTAGCTGAAATGTAAACAGTTTACTAAACTGAAAGTGAAAACTGCAGGAGTGAAATAAGCATTTCACCCGAAATGACAAGGCGAAAAGAACATGAGGTAAAATGGCCAAACAAGCCCAGTCATGAATGATCATTTCTAATTGATGAGGCGGAGCCCCTGCTGTTATTAGCGAAGGGAATACGTTAATTGTGGGAGAGCTGGCCTATTGTGCTGGAGAATGAGGTATTGCTAGTAGTGGAAGAGATTTCCTTCTGTGCTGGAGGTTCCTATATAATGACCAATGGTCATGATCCATTGAGTTGGACATGGAATTGACCCTCTTCATATTTTTTCTCTACTTCCTGGGCATGGAGGATCATCAACCTCAACCCTTTTTCACTAGTGTTTGGCTGTGGGAGGGCTTGCAACATTAAGCCACCATTTTAAACCTACATACGATGATAAACTTATTATGAAATCTTGCGTTTATGGTTTGAGTGCTTCAGATGGCTCAGCGAGGGGTTATGGAGTGATGTGGAGGAAGTATGAATGTAGCAATAGAAGGTAAAACCATGGCGCAGGCTGAAAACAGGGCTTAAATTAAAATATGGCGTGGAAATATGATGGGCGGTTTCGCGGGAAGCCATGAGTGGTTTTCGTGCATGGTCAAGGTGGTTAGTAGTAATGGGCTAGAACATGATACGGCTTGGTGGCTAATGCATTTCTACAGGAAAACTGCCTATTTCGCATTCAAAATGTACTATGGAGGGGTGTGGGAGAAATGAACGCGAAAATGAATGCGGACCGTCTGATTTGGGGAAAACAACAGTGGAGATTGAACAGAAGCACGATGAAAAGCCCAGCGTGGTCAAGCGGGACTAGCGGGATTATATGGGAGGAGAGCCAATGGCCGTTGGATCTGGAGAAGGTTGACGGCTGAGATCAAATTCGGGGGGATGGAGGGTACGAACGGGTTTGCGGGCCGGGTGCCTCCACAGTGAATATGGAGCGTTTGATGAAGATCTTCCGTAGTCAAATTTGTCAACTGCTGGGGCACTAGGGAGTATGAGCCACTTTGTTCAGGTGCCCCCGTAGTGATCCTGCACCGTAGATTCGGGTTAATCGGATGGTGGACGATGCATCGCATGAATGGTGCGAGGGGAGGGGTGAAAGGCGAATGTGCGATGAAGCGAGGGCTGTTAGATCTTAAGGAACAATGGCAGAGATACGTCAAGGAGAAAGGATGAGCGGGGTAAAGGCAGAGGCGCGCTAGCCATTGGATGAAGATGATCGACAGTGGAGAATGCATCGCAGAATCGCACAAAGGCATGAATGGTGTGAGGGGAGGGGTGAAAGGCGAATGCAGCGATGAAGCGATGACCGTACGATCAGGAGGATTCATGGCTTCGATGGTTTAATAGAACAACAGGTAGAAAGGGCTTGGATGGGAGGAAACTGATAATGCGATGGTGCAAGAGCTGTTGGATTGGGGACGAGATCAACGGTGGAGATTATCTCGAAAGATCGACATATCGACGGAGAAATAAAGAGTGGAAATGGATTACTGTGATGTACGATGGAGCGAGGACCATTGGATCTAGGAGAGATCTATGGCTAGGATTCCATTGGCGGGACATGATCATCGACAGAGAAGGGAATGCAGAAGGTAAAGGGTGAACCTCGATGCGATGCGCCGATGCGATGGAACAATGCGATGGTCATCGGATCTTGGGGAATGGACGATCCAGATCTTATCGGAGGATTGGCCATCGGCAAAATAGAAAACTTGGAAGAAAGAACTTGGAAAGAGCGATGTGCGATCGCCGATGGGCTTAGCACTTGGTCATGGGGCCCAGTTTCATGGCGGAAAAGGAGCTCGGGCTTAAGCAAAAGGGGCTTAGAGGCCTGATATGTAAAAATGAGCGCTTTTAAAGCAAAAGGTGGATTTTAGCCTTTTCAAGGGTTCCGATAGGTGAAAAAGGGGCTTTGACAGTCCATGCAGTCCTTGTTGTTTTTTTTTTTTTTCAGAATAAAAGCTCCTTATCATTAGACATCCCAGCTTGGTGAGGGATGTTATAACAATAGAACTCATAACAACCAACATGTTTGAAGCATGTCACAACCATTGGAGAAGCCAAGAGTTCCCTAGTGCTAGTAGGTTCAAGTATGAGTATTCTTCTCCCTTTATGTTGCCTCCTCACCTCTATTTCCTCTCCCTCACTGTATGATCTATTTTCTTCCTCTTCTGCCATGGTGTTTTTATCAAAAAAAAAGGGAAGTGTGATGATGTGAAATATGGTTTTAGGAATGACGAATGGGAAAGGGAAAATGAAAGAGATAGTGCTAGGTATGTATGAAATGGGGAAGAGGATAGGGAGTGGTAGTATTATGGGATTTAGTATGGGGATTTGGGGATTGGGAGCTTCTGTAAATTTATCACCTAGGGCTTATGGTATTAGGAGAAAGGGTTTAGGATAAAGGGAATTATGTAATACAAGGTTTTGGGAATGGATATTTTGTAATGTAGGAAGGGTATGAAGGTGTAGAGGAGTGAAAATTAGGAATTGTGAGTGTAACAGGGAAATAATAGGGTTCTAAATGATTTTAAACACCAAATATTAAAAAAATTTGACAACACAAGCAAATGAACTTTAAGGAGGAGAGAATTGATGGAAGACACCTTTACTCACTTTTTGGAGGTCGAAAAAGCTTTTGCTGAAGTTTTGGAGGAAGATTTGGTGAAATTTGAAGCAATTTTGGCCTTTCTGGACATATGCGTAGCGCCTGAATGTTGTGCACCCTTGCTTAATACTGTGCACCCTCGCATACGGCTGTGCACAACACCTGAAGGATTCGCACCCTCTCTCAAGGATATGTGTCGTCCCAGAAGCAAGTGCACAACACCTTTCTGCAGACCACTTTTGGAGGCCTTCATTGTGTCAAAACTGGGCTCAGGATACCTCGTTGGAAATATTATCCTGTATAATTTCTAAATATGCCTTTATTTTTCATAATTTACTTGATTTGTCCTATCAAAAAGGCTAGTCAAAACATGCAGAATGAGGGTGCAAAAATGAAGTGTGATCTTTCAGGTAACTTTTGGAGGCCTTCCTCAGCTCCAAATTGAGCTCACACTAGCTCATTGGAAATATATCTTGATATAGTTATCATTTAACTCATCAAGAATTCATTTGGACACTCCGGCTATGAGAAAAATCAAGTTTTCCAAGGTCACTCGAGCAATGCAGAAAACCTCTTGTAGCACTTGTATTTTTTACATTTCTCCCAAACCATGATACCTGTGTAAAAAATGAAGGAGGTATTTATTTTTTGACGTATTATGGACACAAACCTCTCTCACTTTTTTCAAATTCATCTCTGTTTTTTCAAAAACATAGTTTGAAGAAAACATGGCCCTACGAGTGGCAAATGATTTGACTCCATGAATGGATTCTTAAAAAATGATGGAGACATGATGTTTATGAGGTGAAATTACTAATATGACCTACCTTATGCCTCCTCTACTCATATGTATCTGATTCCATAGAAAACCCTAGCTCAGTGGGAGAGGAAATTAGGGATTTTTGCTTGTGGAAAATGATGATTTGGGAACCCTTGGGAAAAGAAAACTCCCTTTGACATTTGATCAATTGATGAACTAAAAAATATTGCACTTTGACATGTGCTTGTTTGGCATGTGGAACTAAGTTGGAAGCTTTTGGGAGACTGAGTACTTATTACATTTGAATTGACATAAAATTACATGAGAAAAAGAAAGTTGCATCTTGGAATGAAACTCACTTTTGAAATCAAAATTACATGATGAAATAAGAATTTCTCTTTAGAAATCATCTTCACATGGTGAAGATATGTTAGTTGATCACCCTTTACTTGTTGGCCTTATGCAATGGAATGAAGTTTTATTGGACCGTGAAAACCCTAGAAAACCTATGATGACCTTGAAAAGACTGGACTCCATGGTGGCATGACATGATGAATTGACTTTATGGATCACGTACAGTCAGCAAGGTATGGAAGTGTGCCAACAAGAATGGTCGTTGGATCTTGGGGAAAGGATGGTCCAGATCTTATTAGAGGATCGACCATCCGCAAAACAGAAAACTTGGAAGCAGTAACTTGGAAAGAACGACGTGTGATCACCGATGGACTTAGCGCTTGGTCACAGGGCTTGGTCTCATGGTGAAAAAGGAGCTCGGGCTTAAGCGAAAGGGGCTTAGAGGCCTGATATGTAAAAATGATAATTTTTAAAGAAAAAAGGTGGATTTTAGCCTTTTTAAGGGTTCTGATAGGTGAAAAAGGGACTTTGATAGTCCATGCAGTCCTCATTGTATTTTCTTTGCAGAATAAAAGCTCCTTATCATTAGATATCCCAGCTCGGTGAGAGATGTTATAACAATAGAACTCATAACAACCAACATGTTTGAAACATGTCACAACCATTGGAGAAGCCAAGAGTTCCCCAGTGCTAGTAGGTTCAAGTATGGTTATTCTTCCCCCTTTATGTGGCCTCCTCACCTCTGTTTCCTCTCCCTCACTGTATGATTTGTTTTCTTCCTCTTATACCATGGTGTTTTTATCAAAAAACTAGGGAAGTGTGATGATGTGGAATATGGTTTTAGGAATGAGGAATGGGAAACGGAAAATGAAAGAGATGGTGCTAGGTATGTATGAAATGGGGGAGAGGATAGGGAGTGGTAGTATTATGGGATTTAGGATGCGGATTTAGGGATTGGGAGCTTCGGTAAATTTAGCACCTAGGGCTTATAGTATTAGGAGAAAGGGTTTAGGATAAAGGGAATTATGTAATACAAGGTTTTGGGAATGGATATTTTGTAATGTAGGAAGGGTATGAAGGTGTAAGGGAGTGAAAATTAGGAATTGTGAGTGTAAAAGGGAAATACTAGGGTTTTAAATGATTTTAAACACCAAATCTTAAAAAAATTTGACAACACAAACAAATTAAATTTAAGGAGGAGAGAATTGATGGAAGACACCTTTACTCACTTGTTGGAGGTCGAAAAAACTTTTGCTGAAGTTTTGGAGGAAAATTTGGTGAAATTTGAAGCAATTTTTGCCTTTCTGGACATATGCACAGCACCTGAATGTTTTGCACCCTTGCTTAATACTGTGCGCCCTCGCATATGGCTGTGCACAATACCTGAAGGATTTGCACCCTCTCTCAAGGATATGCGTCGTCCCAGAAGTAGGTGCGCAAAACCTTTTTGAAGACCAATTTTGGAGGCCTTCATTGTGTCAAAACTGGGCTCAGAATACCTCGTTGGAAATATTATCCTGTATAATTTCTAAATATGCCTTTATTTTTCATAATGAACTTGATTTTTCCTATCAAAAATTGATTCTCCGAAGGCTAGTCAAAACATGCAGAATGAGGGTGCAAAAATGAAGTGTGATCTTTTAGGTAACTTTTGGAGGCCTTCCTCAGCTCCAAACTAAGCTCACGCTAGCTCATTGGAAATATATCTTGATATAATTATCATTTGACTCATCAATAATTCATTTGGACACTCCAGATATGAGAAAAATCGAGTTTTCCAAGGTCACTCGAGCAGTGCAGAAAACCTCTTGTAGCACTTGTATTTTTTACATTTCTCCAAAACCATGATACCTATGTAAAAAATGAAGGAGGTATTTATTTTTTGACTTATTATGGACACAAACCTCTCTCACTTTTTTCAAATTCATCTTTTTTTGTTCAAAAACATAGTTTGAAGAAAAATTGGCCCTATGAGTGGCAAATGATTTGACTCCTTGAATGGCTTCTTAAAAAATGATGGAGACATGATGTTTATGAGGTGAAATTACTAATATTACCTACCTTATGACTCCTCTACTCATATTTATCTGATTCCATAGAAAATCCTAGCTCAATGGGAGAGGAAATTAGGGATTTGTGCTTGTGGAAAATGATGATTTGGGAACCCTTGGGAAAAGACAACTCCCTTTGACATTTGTTCAATTGATGAACTAAAAAATCTTGCACTTTGACATGTGCTTGTTTGGCATGTGGAACTAAGTTGGAAGCTTTTGGCAGACTGAGTACTTATTACATTTGAATTGACATAAAATTACATGAGAAAAAGAAAGTTGCATCTTGGAATGAAACTCACTTTTGAAATCAAAATTACATGATGAAATAAGCATTTCTCTTTAGAAATCATCTTCACATGGTGAAGATATGTTAGTTGATCACCCTTTACTTGTTGGCCTTATGCAATGGAATGAAGTTTTATTGGACCATGAAAACCCTAGAAAACCTAATGATGACCTTGAAAAGACTGGACTCCATGGTGGCATGACATGATGAATTGACTTTATGGATGACGTACAGTCAGCAAGGTATGGAAGTGTGCCAACAAGAAAATGAATTTTAAGGAAGAGGGTTGTTTTTGGACTAGGGCTACCATCAGTGAGTAATTTTTTTGCATGACCTAGTGGAATGATAAAAAAATTTAGAGTGAGACCACTAATATGAAAAGAGTATATTTTGATCACTGATGGCAGGATGCAAATACTGACACTAACACCATCATCAAGATTTCTCCATTCTTGCAGCAATATTTTCATAACCATTTCTTCCTTAGTTCATCCTTGGTGATGTCTACCTCGATATCCACTTGGTCCAGAGGATGAGTTTGATCCTCTTTATCATTCAACTCTTTTGGGGATTTTATTTTGGCCTTGGAAGATTTTGAATTAGCATTTCCAGGTCATTCTTCACTCAACTGTTCAGCTTCCTTGAAGTTGTCTCCTGATTCTTGTAAAACTTCAAATATGTTTTGATTGATTTTCTGCATATGTGTATTATTTTTCTGGTTTGCATGATGTTTGCTGGTTCTTTTTTTACTCATAGCCATCTTGACCCATCATCCTTCTTTGAGGGGCTCCCTCATCTCTCTAGTTGCCTTCCTTCCCGTTGTTCTAGGTTATTGAGAGGGCATATTTTAAAAATATGGCCATATTGATGGCATCGTCGACATCTAAAAGGAATATGTTCATAATCAATAAGCAGTTGCCATACGTCCCCTTCATATTTCAGTTCGATTGATTCAAGGAGTGGCTCTATTCGGACAAAAGAGGTATACCTTCCACGATGTGTCATTTCAGCTATCTTCACAAATATACCAAGAGAATTTCCAATACCTTTTAGTATCTCTGGATCCTAGAAATCCGTAGGTAAAGAAAATAGTCATACCGACACTGGAGCCGACAAGAACTATTCTTCATCCGGATTGTAACATTCCTCCCATTTTCGAAGAAACATACTTGCATTGTAGTAAAAGTACGGTCTTGATTCAAAAATCATTTTTTTGTCCAGAAGGTTTGTAAATATCATTGTATGATATCAATGTGACCTTTTCATTGCGACTTAAGTTGGATCCATTTTATAATATCTTTTTGACTTGGCCAAATACCTATGAATTTGCAGATTAAGGCATGATCCTTCATATACCCTAGGTATTGGTCTAGCTTATTGGGTAGAATGACAAAGTGAGGCTTCTTTGTGGCTCACGGCAAGATTTTTCTTGCCATTTAAACTAGAATTTCCTTTGCAACAAGTGGTGCAATTTCTAGTTTATTTTCTATCATAAAAAAAAGTTCAAATTTATAAACTCATGTTCCACTCGCATTAAATGTTCAATGAAAAATTACTTCTGGAATTCATAAACTCATGTGAAATGGCATTGAATTTTCAATGCAAAATTACTTTTGACATAGACAAAAGAAGGAGATAAATTTTGTTTTAAACAATGTTCCACCGAGTTTCTCGGGAGGGGCACAAGGAGACAACCCCAAAATTTAGGGAATTTTGGGGGAGTGAGTCATAAAAATTATAAAATTGTAAATTAATAGAAATTTAATATATAATAATAAAAAACAAAATCTGAACATTATGTCAATAACTAAATAGAAAAACTTAATAACTATGAAATGTATATCTAGAAACTAAATATGATCTTAGACTATTATTATTTGGCATTTCTGCATTGTAAATCTAAAAGTAAAATACTAAATTGAATCCATCATTTGACATTATGCAATGTTCCATCTAAATAAATTCATGAGTTGACATGATGAAAGGAACATCTAAATTAAATTAATAAATTCATCATTTGAAAATTGAAATTATACAATGCATATCAAATTTTCAAAAACCGATAAAAAGTAAGTTGATAATATGACAATGACATTATTATGTTGAATTCTAAAATAACCATAACATACTAAACTAAAAGTAAACATAAATGACAATTAGAAGTATTAAAGTAAACATAAATAAATAACACTGAGAAGTATTAAAGTAAACCTAAATAACAGTGAGAAGTAGTATTAAATTAAACATAAATAACACTGAGGAGTAAAATACTAGTAAATTTGTGCTTCATGCTTGATCCAGCTCCAATAGGCTTAAAAAGGCTTCCATTTCATTTTCTTCTTGCTTTATTATTCAGTAGCTGGCGAACATATGGGCCTAAGATCGTTGTGTGTCATCCAAAAATGATTGAAATTTTGTTCCAGTGGAAATGCTACTCTTTGATAGAGATAGTTGCAATTCTAACATCTTCCAACAGAGCGGTAAACCGATCAGATTACACGTGACGGGTGAGCCGAAGAGAAGGAGGAGGAGGAGGAGGGGGGGGGGGGGTAGGAAGGCAAAGGAGAAGTATGTTTATCAGCTGTCATGGAAGAAAATGTCCTGTGAGGTACAATTGGAGCAATGGGCCGAAAAGGGTTGGAAGGCAAAGCATAATGGTTCGTTTTAGGCCGCCTAATTCCTTTAGAATGCGGTCTCGCAGCCACAGAAAATCCACCTGCAAAATTTGAATAAAATTCACATGGGTTCATTTTATGACGCTTTTCCGGGCCCACTTCCGCTTCCACTTCCACATTATTTGAAGCACTACTGCAATCAACAAATTTAGTCTCATCGTTTCCATATTTTCCTTTTCCTTTTCCTTTTGTCGTTTTAGGTCTTGGTAGCCGCCACCTTCTAGTCTCCACAAAATGTTGGACTTCCTTCATGGACCTAAATTGAAGTCCTTTAACGGGTTCGTAGTAGAGCTGCAAATGAAAATGAAAATGAATATGGACCATTGGATGAAGATCTTCTGCAGTAAAATGAGTCAACTATGGGGGCACTGGGGATTATGGACCACTTTGGTCAAGTGCCCCCGCAGTGATCCTGAATCGTAGATTCAGGTTAATCAGATGGTGGAGGACGTATTGTAGAATCGCACAAAGGCATGAATGGTGCGATGGGAGGGGTGAAGGGAAAATTTGCGATGAAGTGAGGGCCATTAGATCTTGAGGATCAATGGCGGAGAAACGTTGAGGAGAAAGGATGAGCGGGGTAAAGGCGGAGGCATGCTAGTCATTGGATCAAGATGATTGACGGTGGAGGACGCATCACAGAATCGCACAGAGGCATGAATGGTGCGAGGGGAGGGGTGAAAGGAAAATGCGGCGATGAAGCGATGACCGTATGATCAGGAGGATCGATGGCTTGGATGGTTTCAGATAACAATAGGAAAAAGGGGCTTGGACACGAGGAAATTGATAATGCGATGGTGCGAGAGGTGTTGGATTGGGGATGAGATCAACGGTGGAGATTATCTCGGAAGATCGGCATATCGGTGAAGAAATATAGAGTGGAAATGGATTACTGTGATGTGAGATGGAGCAAGGACCATTGGATATGGGAGATATCAATGGCTAGGATTCCATCAGCAGGGGATGATCATCCGCGGAGAAGGGAAGGCGAAAGGGAAAGGCCGAAACTCGATGCAATGCGCCGATGCGATGGAACAATGAGATGGTCATCGGATCTTGGGGAATGGAGGCCTTCCTCAGCTCCAAATTGAGCTCACGATAGCTCATTGGAAATATATCTTGATATAGTTATCATTTGACTCATCAAGAATTCATTTGGACACTCCAGCGATGGGAAAAATTGGGTTTTCCAACGTCACTCGAGCAGTGCAGAAAACCTCTTGCAGCACTTGTAATTTTTACATTTCTCCCAAACCATGATAACTGTGTAAAAAATGAAGGAGGTATTTATTTTTTGACTTATTATGGACACAAACCTCTCTCACTTTTTTCAAATTCATCTCTGTTTCTTCAAAAACATAGTTTGAATAAAAATTGGCCCTATGAGTGGAAAATGATTTGACTCCTTGAATGGCTTCTTAAAAAATGATGGAGACATGATGTTTCTGAGGTGAAATTACTAATATGACCTACCTTATGCCTCCTCTACTCATATGTATCTGATTCCATAGAAAACCCTAGCTCAGTGGGAGAGGAAATTAGGGATTTGTGCTTGTGGAAAATGATGATTTGGGAACCCTTGGGAAAAGACAACTCCCTTTGACATTTGATCAATTGATGAACTAAAAAATCTTGCACTTTGACATGTGCTTGCTTGGCATGTGGAACTAGGTTGGAAGCTTTTGGGAGACTGAGTACGTATTACATTTGAATTGACATAAAATTACATGAGTAAAAGAAAGTTGCATCTTGGAATGAAACTCACTTTTGAAATCAAAATTACATGATGAAATAAGCATTTCTCTTTACAAATCATCTTCACATGGTGAAGATATGTTAGTTGATCACCCTTTACTTGTTGGCCTTATGCAATGGAATGAAGTTTTATTAGACCATGAAAACCCTAGAAAACCTAATGATGACCTTGACAAGACTGGACTCCATGGTGGCATGACATGATGAATTGACTTTATGGATGACGTACAATCAGCAAGGTATGGAAGTGTGCCAACAATAAAATGAATTTTAAGGAAGAGTGATGTTTTTGGACTAGGGCTACCATCAGTGACTAATTTTTTTGCATGACCTAGTGGAATGATAAAAAAATTCAGAGTGGGACCACTAATATGAAAAGAGTATATTTTGATCACTGATGGCAGGATGCAAATATTGACACTAACACCATCATCAAGATTTCTCCATTCTTGCAGGAATATTTGCATAACCATTTCTTCCTTAGTTCATCCTTGGTGATGTCTACCTCGATATCCACTTGGTCCAGAGGATGAGTTTGATCCTCTTTGTCGTTAAACTCTTTTGGGGATTTTATTTTGGCCTTGGAAGATTTTGAATTAGCATTTCTAGGTCATTCTCCACTCAACTGTTCAGCTACCCTGAAATTGTCCCCTGATTCTTGTAAAATTTCAAATATGTTTTGATTGATTTTCTGCATATGTGGATTATTTTTCTGGTTTGCATGATGTTTGCTGGTTCTTTTTTTACTCGTAGCCATCTTGACCCATCATCCTTCTTTGAGGGGCTCCCTCATCTCTCTGGTTGCCTTCCTTCCCGTTGTTCTAGGTTATTGAGAGGGCATATTTTAAAAAGATGGCCATATTGATGGCATCGTCGACATCTAAAAGGAATATGTTCATAATCAATAAGCGATTGTCATACGTCCCCTTCATATTTCAGTTCAATTGATTCAGGGAGCGGCTATGTTCGGACAAAAGAGGTATACCTTCCACGATGTCTCATTTCAGCTATCTTCACAAATATACCAAGATAATTGCCAATAAATTTTAGTATCTCTGGATCTTAGAAATCCGCAGGTAAAGAAAATAGTCGTACCCACACTGGAGCCGACAGGAACTATTCTTCATCCGGATTGTAACATTCCTCCCATTGTCCAAGAAACATACTTGCATTGTAGTAAAAGTACGGTCTTGATTCAAAAATCATTTTTTTGTCCAGAAGGTTTGTAAATATCATTTTATGATATCAATGTGACCTTTTGGTTGCGACTTAAGTTGGATCAATTTTATAATATCTTTTTGACTTGACCAAATACCTATGAATTTGCAGATTAAGGCATGATCCTTCATATACCCTAGGTATTGGTCTAGCTTATTGGGTAGAATGACAAAGTGAGGCTTCTTTGTGGCTCACGCCAAGTTTTTTCTTGCCATTTAAACTAGAATTTCCTTTGCAACAAGTGGTGCAATTTCTAATTTATTTTCTATCATACAACAAAGTTAAAATTTATAAACTCATGTTCCACTCGCATTAAATGTTCAATGCAAAATTACATCTGGAATTCATAAACTCATGTGAAATGGCATTGAATGTTCAATGAAAAATTACTTCCGACATAGAAAAAAGAAGGAGATAAATTATGTTTTAAACAATGTTCCACCGAATTTCTCGGGAGGGGCTCAAGGAGACAACCCCAAAATTTAGGGAATTTTGAGGGAGTGAGTCATAAAAATTATAAAATTGTAAATTAATAGAAATTTAATATATAATAATAATAAAAAAAATCTGAACATTATGTCAATAACTAAATAGAAAAACTTAATAACTATGAAATGTATATCTAGAAACTAAATATGATACTAGACTATTATTATTTGGCATTTCTACATTGTAAATCTAAAAGTAAAATACTAAATTGAATCCATCATTTGACATTATGCAATGTTCCATATAAATAAATTCATGAGTTGACATGATGAAAGGAACATCTAAATTAAATTAATAAATTCATCATTTGAAAATTGAAATTATACAATGCATATCAAATTTTCAAAAACCGATAAAAAGTAAGTTGATAATATGAAAATGACATTATTATGTTGAAGTCTAGAATAACCATAAGATACTAAACTAAAAGTAAACATAAATGACAATTAGAAGTATTAAAGTAAACATAAATAAATAACACTGAGAAGTATTAAAGTAAACCTAAATAACAGTGAGAAGTAGTATTAAATTAAACATAAATAATACTGAGTAAAATAATAGTAAATTTATGCTTCATGCTTGATCCAGCTCCAGTAGGCTTAAAAAGGCTTCCATTTCATTTTCTTCTTGCTTGATTATTCAGTAGCTGGCGAACATATGGGCCTAAGATCGTTGTGCGTCATCCAAAAGCGATTGAAATTTCGTTCTAGTGGAAATGCTACTCTGTGATAGAGATAGTTGCAATTCTAATAGCTTCCAACAGAGCGGTAAACCGATCAGATTCCAAGTGAGGGGTACGCCGAAGAGAAGGAGGAGGAGGAGGAGGAGGGGGGTAGGAAGGCAAAGGAGCAGTATGTTTATCAACTGTCATGGAAGCAAATGTCCTGTGAGGTACAATTGGAGCAATGGGCTGGAAAGGGTTGGAAGGCAAAACAAAATGGTTTGTTTTAAGCCGCCTAATTCCTTTAGAACGCAGTCTCGCGGCCACAGAAAATCCACCTGCAAAATTTGAATAAAATTCACATGGGTTCATTTTATGACGCTTTTCTGGGCCCGCTTCCGCTTCCACTTCCACATTATTTGAAGCACTACTGCAATCAACAAATTTATTTTCATCGTTTCCATATTTTCCTTTTCCTTTTCCTTTTTTCGTTTTAGGTCTTGGTAGCTGCCGCCTTCCAGTCTCCACAAAACGTTAGACTTCCTTCATGGACCTAAATTGAAGTCCTTTAATGGGTTCGTAGTATAGCTGCAAATGAAAATGAAAATGAAAATGAATATGGAACATTGGATGAAGATCTTCTGCACTAAAATGAGTCAACTATGGGGGCACTGGGGAGTATAGACCACTTTGGTCAAGTGCCCCCGCAGTGATCTTTAACCATAGATTCAGGTTAATCAGATGGTGGAGGACGCATTGCAGAATCGCACAAAGGCATGAATTGTGCGAGGGGAGGGGTGAAAGGAAAATCTTCGATGAAGCAAGGGCCATTAGATCTTGAGGATCAACGGTGGAGATACATTGAGGAGAAAGGATGAGTGGGGTAAAGGTGGAGGCACGCTGGTCGTTGGATCAAGATGATTGACAGTGGATGACGCATCACAGAATCGCACAAAGGCATGAATGGTGCGAGAGGAGGGGTGAAAGGTGAATGCGGCGATGAAGCGATGACCGTATGATCAGGAGGATTGATGGATTGGATGGTTTCAGAGAACAATAGGAAAAAGGGGCTTGGACAGGAGGAAATTGATCATGCGACGGTGCGAGAACTGTTGGATTGGGGATGAGATCAACGGTGGAGATTATCTCGGAAGATCGGCATATCGGTGAAGAAATATAGAGTGGAAATGGATTATTGCGATGTGCGATGGAGAAAGGTCCATTGGATCTGGGAGATATCAATGGCTAGGATTCCATTAGCAGAAGATGATCATCGGCGGAGAAGGGAAGGCAAAAGGGAAAGGGCAAACCTCGATGCGATGCGCCGATGCGATGGAACAATGCGATGGTCATCGGATCTTGGGCAATGGAGGCCTTCCTCAGCTCCAAATTGAGCTCACGATACCTCATTTGAAATATATCTTGATATATTTATCATTTGACTCATCAAGAATTCATTTGGACACTCCAGCTATGGGAAAAATCGGGTTTTCCAAGGTCACTCGAGCAGTGCAGAAAACCTCTTGCAACACTTGTATTTTTTACATTTCTCCCAAACCATGATACCTGTGTAAAAAATGAAGGAGGTATTTATTTTTTCACGTATTATGGACACAAACCTCTCTCACCTTTTTCAAATTCATCTCTGTTTGTTTGAAAACATAGTTTGAAGAAAAACTGGCCCTATGAGTGGCAAATGATTTGACTCCTTGAATGGCTTCTTAAAAAATGATGGAGACATGATGTTTCTGAGGTGAAATTACTAATATGACCTACCTTATGCCTCCTCTACTCATATGTATCTAATTCCATAGAAAACCCTAGCTTAGTGGGAGAGGAAATTAGGGATTTGTGCTTGTGGAAAATGATGATTTGGGAACCCTTGGGAAAAGACAACTCCCTTTGACATTTGATCAATTGATGAACTAAAAAATCTTGCACTTTGACATGTGCTTGTTTGGCATGTGGAACTAAGTTGGAAGCTTTTGGGAGACTGAGTACTTATTACATTTGAATTGACATAAAATTACATTAGAAAAAGAAAGTTGCATCTTGGAATGAAACTCACTTTTGAAATCAAAATTACATGATGAAATAAGCATTTCTCTTTACAAATCATCTTCACATGGTGAAGATATGTTAGTTGATCACCCTTTACTTGTTGGCCTTATGCAATGGAATGAAGTTTTATTGGACCATGAAAACTCTAGAAAACCTAATGATGACCTTGACAAGACTGGACTCCATGGTGGCATGACATGATGAATTGACTTTATGGATGACGTACAATCAGCAAGGTATGGAAGTGTGCCAACAAGAAAATGAATTTTAAGGAAGAGTGATGTTTTTGGAATAGGGCTACCATCAATGAGTAATTTTTTTGCATGACCTAGTGGAATGATAAAAAAATTCAGAGTGGGACCACTGATATGAAAAGAGTATATTTTGATCACTGATGGCAGGATGCAAATACTGACACTAACACCATCATCAAGATTTCTCCATTCTTGCAGCAATATTTTCATAACCATTTCTTCCTTAGTTCATCCTTGGTGATGTCTACCTTGATATCCACTTGGTCCAGAGGATGAGTTTGATCCTCTTTGTCGTTAAACTCCTTTGGGGATTTTATTTTGGCCTTGGAAGATTTTGAATTAGCATTTCTAGGTCATTCTCTACTCAACTGTTCAGCTTCCCCGAAATTGTCTCCTGATTCTTGTAAAATTTCAAATATGTTTTGATTGATTTTCTGCATATGTGTATTATTTTTCTGGTTTGCATGATGTTTGCTGGTTCTTTTTTTACTCGTAGCCATCTTGACCCATCATCCTTCTTTGAGGGGCTCCCTCATCTCTCTGGTTGCCTTCCTTCCCGTTGTTCTAGGTTATTGAGAGGGCATATTTTAAAAAGATGGCCATATTGATGGCATCGTCGACATCTAAAAGGAATATGTTCATAATCAATAAGCGGTTGCCATACGTCCCCTTCATATTTTAGTTCAATTGATTCAAGGAGCGGCTATGTTCGGACAAAAGAGGTATACCTTCCGCGATGTGTCATTTCAGCTATCTTCACAAATATACCAAGAGAATTGCTAATACGTTTTAGTATCTCTGGATCCTAGAAATCCGCACGTAAAAAAAATAGTCGTACCCACACTGGAGCCGACAGGAACTATTCTTCATCCGGATTGTAATATTCCTCCCATTGTCCAAGAAACATACTTGCATTGTAGTAAAAGTACGGTCTTGATTCAAAAATCAGTTTTTTGTCCAGAAGGTTTGTAAATATCATTGTATGATATCAATGTGACCTTTTGGTTGTGACTTAAGTTGGATCCATTTTATAATATCTTTTTGACTTGGCCAAATACCTATGAATTTGCAGATTAAGGCATGATCCTTCATATACCCTAGGTATTGGTCTAGCTTATTGGGTAGAATGAAAAAGTGAGGCTTCTTTGTGGCTCACGCCAAGTTTTTGCTTCTTTGTGGCTCACGCCTAGTTACAAACTGTGAATAATCCAGAGCGGAATCCCCTATTCCAACAAAACTTTTTATTACTGAGTCCCTACGGGATATTCAAACATCCACTATAAAATTTCATACAACATACATATGGAATATTTGAGCTCAGTGAGTCCTTTGGAAAATTTGGAACCTTTTGTTAGTGTTTTTTCTTGTTTTTATAACCTCTGATTCCTATGCGTGAGAAGATATTTTGGGAAAATATATTCCCCGCATACCTGTATGGTGTTATAGGTCTAAATCAAAAACAAAAATGATGATGAGGTAAAACTGCCTCTCATCATCTTACAACGCAGGACTAAAGCCGTTTCTAACTAAAATGTAAACAATTTACTAAACTGAAAGTGAAAACTGTAGGAGTGAAATAAGGATTTCACCCGAAATGACAAGGCGAAAAGAACATGAGGTAAAAAGGACAAATAGGCCCAGTCATGAATGATCATTTCTAATTGATGAGGCAGAGCCCTTACTGCTGCTGGCGAGGGCAATACCATTAATTGTGGGAGAGTTGGCCTACTGTGCTCGAGAATGAGGTATTGCTAGTAATGGAAGAGATGGCATTCTGTGTTGGAGGTTCCTGTAGAATGGCCAATGGTCATGATCCATTGAATTGGACATGGAATTGACCCTCTTCATATTTTTTATCTGCTTCCTGGACATGGAGGATCGTCAACCTCGGCCCTTTCTCACTAGTGTTTGGTTGTGGCAGGGCCCGCAAAATTAAGCTACCATTTTAAACCTGTATACGATGATAAAGTTGTTATGAAATCTTGTGTTTATGGTTTGACTGCTTCAGATGGCTTAGCGAGGGGTTATGGAGTGATGCGGAGGAAGTGCGAATGTAGCGATGGAAGGTAAAACCATGGCGGAGGTGAAAACCAGGGTTTAATTAAAATATGGCACAGAAATATGATGGGCGGTTTCGCAGGAAACCACAAGTGCTTTTCACGCAGGGTCAAAGTGGTTAGTGGTAATGGGCCGAATGAATGTGATATAGCATGGTGACT
This sequence comes from Pinus albicaulis, assembly GCA_034641835.2. Lineage (NCBI taxonomy): Eukaryota > Viridiplantae > Streptophyta > Pinopsida > Pinales > Pinaceae > Pinus > Pinus albicaulis. The sequence goes on from JAXQQM020083300.1 coordinate 155,406, forward strand.
GACGTGTGTCCATGAGAAAACTGCCTATTTTGCGTTCAAAATGTAGTATGGAGGGGTGTGGGAGAAATGGACGCGAAAATGAATGCAGAAAATCCGATTTGGGGAAAAAAATAGTGGATATTGAATGGAAGCACAATGAAAAGCCCAGCACGGTCGGGTGGGACCAGCGGGATTATATGGGAGGAGATCCGATGGCCGTCGGATCTGGAGAACGTCGACGGTTGAGATCAAACACGAGTGGATGGAGGGTATGGACGGGTTTGCGGGCCGGGTGCCTCCACAGTGAATATGGACCATTGGATGAAGATCTTCTGCAGTAAAATGAGTCAACTATGGGGGCACTGGGGAGTACGGGCCACTTTGGTCAAGTGCCCCCCTAGTGATCCTGAACCGTAGATTCGGGTTAATTAGACAGTGGAGGACGCATTGCAGAATCACACAAAGGCATGAATGGTGCTAATATTAAAATGGAAGGTAGTTGAAAGGGGTACAAGGTATCCATTTTCAATTATGTAAATGAGTGCAAACATATTCTAAGTTTAAATCTGAAAATGTGAGAACTTCATATTTCTAATACAGAGATTGACTATAGGGGCATTTACCGGATATTTCACCTTTCAAATAAAGGATGAATCCAGAGGCTACCTGGCCCTCTTACAGACTCTGCCTAAAGAAAATATAGAAGTAATCACTAAGATTTAATTAAATAATCTTGCTTTAAACTTGATGTTATGCGAAAATTTAGCTTGTAAATGGTGTATGTCTTTTCACTGTTTATGTATCTTAAGTGTAATTTTTTTTGCTGAAACTTAACATGGGAATGAGTAACAATATTCAGAAATATAATGTCAAAACAAAACAGCAATATGATATAGGAGTTCACCCCAACTCTTGGGCAACATCTCCTAGATCAAGCCTCCCAAAATCGGCTTGTCCTCTTGTATTAAAAGCTCTCAAATGCAATACAAGATTATAAATTTCTCAATAGACAAATATGAATATATAAACTGATTCAAAAGGCAGGAAAAAGCTAAGAATTCCTTTTCAAATTCACTAAACAGTGAAATATTACCATAAACAGTGATTTCTTCATCAATGTCCTATTGGTGCTTTGAACTTCTCTGCAACTTTTCAGGCTATAGAAGTCGTCAAATGCCTCTAAAACCTCTTCCAATGGCTTCATAAGGTCGAAATTATCTGAAATAGAGCTTTGATTCACCTCCAAACGATAACCACAACTCCAAATAGCTCCAAACCCAAAATGGCCCTAGTGGCCCTGAAAACTCTCCTAATGGTTTTCGGCCTCTGAAAATATTCAAACAGAGCTAAGACCTATTCCAATGGATCTGAAATGTAGGAAATAGTCGAAAATGACTTTTTTTTCACCAGAAAGGTTACCCACAACTCAACCAAACTCAAAACCCAAAATGGCCCTAGTGGCTCAAAAAGATTCTCCGAAGCTAAACAGGTCGAAAATGAGCTCTAATGGCTCTGAAACCTATGTCATTGAGTCCAAAAGGCTGAGAACATACAAAATCAAAAACAAAATTGTTCCAAAAGGTTGAGTAATGAGAAATTTATGACCAAAACAACTTTGCCCCAATTTCCTCCACTAAATGTGGGGCAACTGCCAGTTAACTCCACTAAAAGTGGAAGTCCACCTAAATTTGGGAGCGCCTCCAGAATCTCCACCATATTAAACTCCACTTAACTGAAGCTTAATTAAATATTAAACTTGAGATTAGGCTCCTTAAGTGCTCTTAACATTAAGCTCCCACATTGGTCATATGATGAGGTTCCATGGGAGGAGGGTTGGCCCCTCCGTGCTCCGTCAGACCCACTCCACTAAAAGTGCAATAAATTCTTCATACGGTAACGGATTTAAGTGCCATTCACGGTGCCAGGATCGTATCACCAAGGCCTATCCCATCGCTTAGGTTCCAAATCAATTTGATCACTTTCATTTTTGAGCTTTTTCCCAAGCTCAGATTTGAGCTCCTGATCACACCTCCCAAATGAGAGGCTTTTGGTCCCCAAAAGCTTACTGAAATGAAGAACTGAACTGTAGTACAACAAATAAGAGAATAAAAATCCTCTTCTCTTCAGCCCTTCAAACACTTTTTCCTTACAAAGTAAGTGAATTTGAACCACAAATGAAAATAAATTGACATTTCCCTTTTTGAATGCGCTTGTCCACAACTGTCCACAACTGACCTTCTTGAACCCACACAGAAATTTATGGTGAGAAATTTACAGAGTGAAACTATACAATGCAGCCTTGATCAATGATCTAAGGTGGCTCAAAACAAAAAATATATTACAACAAAATACATGCATACATCCGAAATTTGCATATGTACAAAAGGAGTACGTCTTACTGTGTCAAGAAGTCCATCCACTTCTCACCAAGCCACTTCCATGGCGACTTTTGCTGCTGCAACTTTTCCTCATGTGAAACTTCCCTTTCCACATCAATAATGGAATATGAGGTTCCACCTTTGCCAATATTTTTGTCCTCTTGCTGCATGTGCGTGGGACGACGAGTTGGATGCAAAGTCCAACAATGAGAGACAACATGTCCCTTCTTTTGGAAAAAAGTGCAAATCATATGCACCTTCTTTGAAAGTAGTCTTTGCTTCATCTGCTTCTTGTGTGCCTTCTTCCTCATCCAGCATCTCGAAACATGATGGTTAAATCGACCACAAAATGTGCAACAAATCCTCTTATGTTGCTTTGCATGCTTGCCATAAGCTGCATGTCTACCATCTTCTTGCTGCAACAAAGGCTTCAAACAATGGTAAGGAATATTTCCATCATGACATTGATGTAATTGAGAACTTGGGAGAAATGTTCTCTTCAAATTTGCATCACATTCTTGAATGCATGTGCTCAAAGCTTCGCCATTAAGCTGCTCATATCCAAGACCAATATTCTTGGGATGCTCCACAACACAAATAGGCTCAACAATTCCTTGTGCATGCTTGCCCAAACATTTTCCTTCTTGATAGCCCATTTTCAACATCAATTTGGACCCAATACCTCTTGTATGCCTTTCAAAAGAACCAAAAATATTTTCAATAGAGGAAACTGAAGACAAATCAGAATGATTTACCTCATGATTTACATCCTGAAGATGAGGTATTTTCTTGGACAAAGCTTCTTGAGCTTGAAGAAGCTGCAACTCCATATCATGCAGTCTTTGAAGAATGGCTTCTTTCTCTTCTTGCATAGCTAGCAATTTTGCACGAAGTTGAACACTTTCCCTTTGATCCTCAAGGAGAATCTGCACCATGTCCTTCACTTTAAAAAACTCATTCTTCATGTCATCATTGAAGAATCTCGTGAATGAGGAAACTTCACTTGTAGAAGAAGATGACATTATGTAAATGTTCAAACAACCAAAAAGAACTTCCAAAGAAAATTCCTCAAAGCTTTCAATCAAACGACAAGCTTTTAGCCAAATTTCAGTAAAGACCCCTTCTCATTCAAGAAGCCATAAAACACAAAATTTTGGATTTTGTTTTCCAAAGATAATCTTAAGGTAAATTGGGTAAGGAAAATAGTCTTCAATCCTTTCCAAGACTCAGCTAACAATAGCTATCTTTCCAACTCAAGAAAACTCATATATGCAACCATTTTGCAACCAACAAAACAGTAAATCTCTTACACTGTTTTGAAAACTTTTGCACCATAAGGAATGCTCAACCCGAGCTCTGATACCATCTGATCTAAAAATGGAAGGTACTTGAAAGGGGTGCAAGCTATCCATTTTCAATTATGTAAATGAGTGCAAACATATTCTAAGTTTAAATCTGAAAATGTGAGAACTTCATATTTCTAATACAGAGATTGATTGTAGGGGAATTTACCGGATATTTCACCTTTCAAAGAAAGGATGAATCCAGAGGCTACCTGGCCCTCTTACAGACTCTGCCTAAATAAAATATAGAAGTAATCACTCATATTTAATTAAAATAATCTTTCTTTAAACTTGATGTTATGCGGAAATTTAGCTTGCAAATGGTGTATGTATTTTCACTGTTTATGTATCTTAAGTGTAATTGTTTTTTCTGAAACTTAACATGGGAATCAGCAACAATATTCAGCAATATAATTTCAAAACACAACAGCAATATGATATAGGATTTCACCCCAACTCTTGGGGTACATCTCCTGGATCAAGCCTCCCAAAATGGGCGTGTCCTATCGTATTAAAAGCTATCAAAGTCAATACAAGATTATAAGTGTCTCAATAGAATAATATGAATATATAAATTGATTCAGAAGGCAGGAAAAAGCTAAGAATTCCTTTTTAAATTCACTAAACAGTGAAAGATTACCAGAAACAGTGATTTCTACATCAATGTCCTACTGGTGCTTTGAACTTCTCTGCAACTTTTTGGGATGTAGAAGTCCTCAAATTCCTTTGAAACCTCTTCCAATGGCTTCAGAAGGTCTAAATTATCTGAAATATCTCTTTGGTTCACCTCCAAATGATAACCACAACTCCAAATAGCTCCAAACCCAAAATGGCCCTAGTGGCCCTGAAAACTCTCCTAAAGGTTTTCGGTCTCTGAAAATATTCAAACAGAGCTAATACCTATTCCAATGGCTCTATAATGTAGGAATTAGTTTAAAATGACTTTTGGTTCACCAAAAAAGGTTACCCACAGCTCAACCAAACTCAAAACCCAAAATGGCCCTAGTGGCTCAAAAAGATTCTCCGAAGCTAACCAGCTCGAAAATGAGCTCCAATGGCTCTAAAACCTACACCATTGAGTCCAAAAGGCTGAGACCATACAAAATAAAAAAAAATTTCGTTCCAAAAGGTTGATTAATGAGAAAGTTATGACCAAAACAACTTTGCCCCAATTTCCTCCACTAAATGTGGGGCAACTACCAGTTAACTCTACCAAAAGTGGAAGTCCACCTAAATTTGGGAGCACCTCTAGAATCTCTGCCATATTAAACTCCACTTAACTGAAGCTTAATTAAATATCAAACTTGAGATTAGGCTCCTTAAGCGCTCTTAATCATTAAGCTCCCACACTGGTCATATGATGAGGTTCCATGGGAGGAGGGTTGGCCCCTCCGTGCTCCGTCGGACCCACTCCACTAAAAGTGAAATAAATTTTTCATACATTGTCCATTTTTCGAACCGTTTATGGCGTTGGGATCATATTTCCGAGGCCTATCCTGTTTCTCAGGTTCCAAATCAATTTGAGCACTTTCATTTTTGAGCTTTTTCCCAAGCTCAGATTTGAGCTCCTGATCAGGTGCGAGGGGAGGGGTGAAAGGAAAATCTGTGATGAAGTGAGGGCCATTAGATATTGAGGATCAACGATGGAGATACGGTGAGGAGAAAGGATGAGCGGGGTAAAGGCGGAGGTGCGCTGTTTGTTGGATCAAGATGATTGACGATGGAGGACGCATTGCAGAATCGCACAAAGGCATGAATGGTGCGAGGGGAGGGGTGAAAGGCGAATGCGGCGATGAAGCGATGACCGTATGATCAGGAGGATCAACGTCTTGGATGGTTTCAGAGAAAAATTGGAAAAAGGGGCTTGGACAGGAGGAAATCGATAATGCAATGGTGCGAGAGCTGTTGGATTAGGGACGAGATCAACGGTGGAGATTATCTGGGAAGATCGGCATATCGGTGAAGAAATATAGAGTGGAAATGGATTACTACGATGTGTGAAGGAGCAAGGACCATTGGATATGGGAGATATCAATGGCTAGGATTCCATCAGCAGGGGATGATCATCGGCGGAGAAGGGAAGGCGAAAGGGAAAGGGCGAACCTCGATGCGATGCGCCGGTGCGATGGAACAATGCGATGGTCATCGGATCTTGGGGAATGGAGGCCTTCCTCAGCTCCAAATTGAGCTCACGATAGCTCATTGGAAATATATCTTGATATAGTTATCATTTGACTCATCAAGAATTCATTTGGACGCTCCAGCTATGGGAAAATTCAGGTTTTCCAAGGTGACTCGAGCAATGCAGAAAACCTCTTGCAGCACTTGTATTTTTTACATTTCTCCCAAACCATGATACTTGTGTAAAAAATGAAGGAGGTATTTATTTTTTGACATATGATGGACACAAACCTCTCTCACTTTTTTCAAATTCATCTCTGTTTGTTCAAAAACATCGTTTGAAGAAAAACTGGCCCTATGAGTGGCAAATGATTTGACTCCTTGAATGGCTTCTTAAAAAATGATGGATACATGATGTTTATGAGGTGAAATTACTAATATGACCTACCTTGTGCCTCCTCTACTCATATGTATCTGATTCCATAGAAAACCCTAGCTCAGTGGGAGAGGAAATTAGGGATTTGTGCTTGTGGAAAATGATGATTTGGGAACCCTTGGGAAAAGACAACTCCCTTTGACATTTGATCAATTGATGAACTAAAAAATCTTTCACTTTGACATGTGCTTGTTTGGCATGTGGAACTAAGTTGGAAGATTTTGGGAGACTGAGTACTTGTTACATTTGAATTGACATAAAATTACATGAGAAAAAGAAAGTTGCATCTTGGAATGAAACTCACTTTTGAAATCAAAATTACATGATGAAATAAGCATTTCTCTTTACAAATCATCTTCACATGGTGAAGATATGTTAGTTGATCACCCTTTACTTGTTGGCCTTATGCAATGGAATGAATTTTTATTGGACCATGAAAACCCTAGAAAACCTAATGATGACCTTGACAAGACTGGACTCCATGGTGGCATGACATGATGAATTGAATTTATGGATGACGTACAGTCAGCAAGGTATGGAAGTGTGCCAACAAGAAAATGAATTTTAAGGAAGAGTGATGTTTTTGGACTAGGGCTACCATCAGTGACTAATTTTTTTGCATGACCTAGTGGAGTGATAAAAAAATTCAGAGTGGGACCACTAATATGAAAAGAGTATATTTTGGTCACTGATGGCAGGGTGCAAATACTGACACTAACACCATCATCAAGATTTCTCCATTCTTGCAGCAATATTTTCATAACCATTTCTTCCTTAGTTCATCCTTGGTGATGTCTACCTCGATATCCACTTGGTCTAGAGGATGAGTTTGATCCTCTTTGTCGTTAAACTCTTTTGGGGATTTCATTTTGGCCTTGGAAGATTTTGAATCAGCATTTCTAGGTCATTCTTCACTCAACTGTTCAGCTTCCCTGAAATTGTCTCCTGATTCTTGTAAAATTTCAAATATGTTTTGATTGATTTTCTGCATATGTGGATTATTTTTCTGGTTTGCATGATGTTTGCTGGTTATTCTTTTACTCATAGCCATCTTGACCCATTGTCCTTCTTTGAGGGTCTCCCTCATCTCTCTGGTTGCCTTCCTTCCCGTTGTTCTAGGTTATTGAGAGGGCATATTTTAAAAATATGGCCATATTGATGGCATCGTCGACATCTAAAAGGAATATGTTCATAATCAATATGTTCAGCTATCTTCACAAATATAGCAAGAGAATTGTCAATACCCTTTAGTATCTATGGATCCTAGAAATCCGCAGGTAAAGAAAATAGTCGTACCCACACTGGAGCCGACAGGAACTATTCTTCATCCGGATTGTAACATTCCTCCCATTATCGAAGAAACATACTTGCATTGTAGTAAAAGTACGGTCTTGATTCAAAAATCATTTTTTTGTCTAGAAGGTTTGTAAATATCATTGTATGATATCAATGTGACCTTTTGGTTGCGACTTAAGTTGGATCCATTTTATAATATCTTTTTGACTTGGAAAAATACCTATGAATTTGCATATTAAGGCATGATCCTTCATATACCCTAGGTATTGGTCTAGCTTATTGGGTAGAATGACAAAGTGAGGCTTTTTGATGTTATGCAGAAATTTAGCTTACAAATGGTGTATGTCTTTTCACTATTTATGTATCTTAAGTGTAATTTATTTTTCTGAAACTTAACATGGGAATCAGCAACAATATTCAGCAATATAATTTCAAAACACAACAACAATATGATATAGGAGTTCACCCCAACTCTTGGGCTACATCTCCTGGATCAAGCCTCCCAAAATGGGCTTGTCCTCTTGTATTAAAAGCTCTCAAATGCAATACAAGATTATAAGTGTCTCAATAGAAAAATATGAATATATAAACTGATTCAGAAAGCAGGAAAAAGCTAAGAATGCCTTTTCAAATTCACTAAACAGTGAAAGATTACCATAAACAGTGATCTCTTCATCAATGTCCTACTGGTGCTTTGAACTTCTCTGCAACTTTTCAAGATTTAGAATTCCTCAAATGCCTCTGAAACCTCTTCCAATGGCTTCATAAGGTCGAAATTATCTGAAATAGAGCTTTGGTTCACCTCAAACTGATAACCACAACTCCAAATAGCTCAAACCCCAAAATGGCCATGGTGGCCTTGAAAACTCTCCTAAAGGTTTTCGGCCTCTGAAAGTCTTCAAATAGAGTGAAGACCTATTCCAATGGCTCTAGAATGTAGGAAATATTCAAAAATGACTTTTGGTTCACCAAACAAGGTTAACCACAGCTCAACCAAACTCAAAACCCAAAATGGCCCTAGTGGCTCAAAAAGCTTCTCTGAAGCTAAACATGCTGGAAATGAGCTTCAATGGCTCTGAAACCTACGCCATTGAGTCCAAAAGGATGAGAAAATATGAAATAAAAAAAAAAATCATTCCAAAAGGTTGATTAATGAGAAAGTTATGACCAAAACAACTTTGCCCCAATTTCCTCCACTAAATGTGGGGCAACTGCCAGTTAACTCCACTAAAAGTGGAAGTCCGCCTAAATTTGGGAGCGCCTCCAGAATCTCCGCCATATTAAACTCCACTTAACTGAAGCTTAATTAAATATTAAACTTGATATTAGGCTCCTTAAGCGCTCTTAATCATTAAGCTCCCACACTGGTCATATGATGAGGTTCCATGGGAGGAGGGTTGGCCCCTCCGTGCTCCGCCGGACCCACTCCACTAAAAGTGAAATAAATTTTTCATACGGTGTCTGTTTTTCAAACCATTTACGGAGTTGGGATCGTATTTCCGAGGCCTATCTTGTTGCTCAGGTTTCAAATCAATTTTAGCACTTTCATTTTTGAGCTTTTTCCCAAGCTCAGATTTGAGCTCCTGATCAGGTGTGAGGGGAGGGGTGAAAGGAAAATATACGATGAAGTGAGGGCCATTAGATCTTGAGGATCAACGACGGAGATACGTTGTAGAGAAAGGATGAGCGGGGTAAAGGCGGAGGCGCTCTGGTCGTTGGATCAAGATGATTGACAGTGGAGGACGCATCGCAGAATCGCACAAAGGCATGAATGGTGCAAGGGGAGGGGTGAAAGGTGAATGCGGCGATGAAGCGATGACCGTATGATCAGGAGGATCAATGGCTTGGATTGTTTCAGAGAACAATTGGAAAAAGGGGCTTGGACAGGAGGAAATCGATAATGCGATGGTGCGAGAGCTGTTGGATTGGGGACGAGATCAACGGTGGAGATTATCTCGGAAGATCAGCATATCGGTGAAGAAATATAGAGTGGAAATGGATTACTACGATGTGCGATGGCGCAAGGACCATTGGATCTGGGAGATATCAATGGCTAGGATTCCATCAGCAGGGGATGATCATCGGCGGAGAAGGGAAGGCGAAAGGGAAAGGGCAAACCTCGATGCGATGCGCCGGTGCGATGGAACAATGCGATGGTCATCGAATCTTGGGGAATGGAGGCCTTCCTCAGCTCCAAATTGAGCTCACGATAGCTCATTGGAAATATATCTTGATATAGTTATCATTTGACTCATCAAGAATTCATTTGCACACTCCAGCTATTTGAAAAATCGGGTTTTCCAAGGTCACTCGAGCAGTGCAGAAAACCTCTTGCAGCACTTGTATTTTTTACATTTCTCCCAAACCATGATAACTGTGTAAAAAATGAAGGAGCTATTTATTTTTTGACGTATTATGGACACAAACCTCTCTCACTTTTTTCAAATTCATCTCTGTTTGTTGAAAAACATAGTTTGAAGAAAAATTGGCCCTATGAGTGGCAAATGATTTGACTCCTTGAATGGCTTCTTAAAAAATGATGGAGACATGATGTTTTTGAGGTGAAATTACTAATATGACCTACCTTATGCCTCCTCTGCTCATATGTATCTGATTCCATAGAAAAACCTAGCTCAGTGGGAGAGGAAATTAGGGATTTGCGCTTGTGGAAAATGATGATTTGGGAACCCTTGGGAAAAGACAACTCCCTTTGACATTTGATCAATTGATGAACTAAAAAATCTTGCACTTTGACATGTGCTTGTTTGGCATGTGGAACTAAGTTGGAAGATTTTGGGAGACTAAGTACTTATTACATTTGAATTGACATAAAATTACATGAGAAAAAGAAAGTTGCATCTTGGAATGAAACTCACTTTTGAAATCAAAATTACATGATGAAATAAGCATTTCTCTTTACAAATCATCTTCACATGGTGAAGATATGTTAGTTGATCACCCTTTACTTGTTGGCCTTATGCAATGGAATGAATTTTTATTGGACCATGAAAACCCTAGAAAACCTAATGATGACCTTGACAAGACTGGACTCCATGGTGGCATAACATGATGAATTGACTTTATGGATGACGTACAGTCACCAAGGTATGGAAGTGTGCCAACAAGAAAATGAATTTTAAGGAAGAGTGATGTTTTTGGACTAGGGCTACCATCAATGACTAATTTTTTTGCATGACCTAGTGGAATGATAAAAAAATTCAGAGTGGGACCACTAATATGAAAAGAGTATATTTTGATCACTGATGGCAGGATGCAAATACTGACACTAACACCATCATCAAGATTTCTCCATTCTTGCAGCAATATTTTCATAACCATTTCTTCCTTAGTTCATCCTTGGTGATGTCTACCTCGATATCCACTTGGTCTAGAGGATGAGTTTGATCCTCTTTGTCGTTAAACTCTTTTGGGGATTTTATTTTGGCCTTTGAAGATTTTGAATTATCATTTCTAGGTCATTCTTCACTCAACTGTTCAGCTTCCCTGAAATTGTCTCCTGATTCTTGTAAAATTTCAAATATGTTTTGATTGTTTTTCTGCATATGTGGATTATTTTTCTGGTTTGCATGATGTTTGCTGGTTCTTTTTTTACTCGTAGCCATCTTGACCCATCGTCCTTCTTTTAGGGGCTCCCTCATCTCTCTGGTTTCCTTCCTTCCCGTTGTTCTAGGTTATTGAGAGGGCATATTTTAAAAAGATGGCCATATTGATGGCATCGTCGACATATAAAAGGAATATGTTCATAATCAATAAGCGGTTGCCATACGTCCCCTTCATATTTCAGTTCAATTGATTTAGGGAACGACTCTATTCGAACAAAAGAGGTATACCTTCCGCGATGTGTCATTTCAGCTATCTTCACAAATATACCAAGAGAATTGCTAATACCTTTTAGTATCTCTGGATCCTAGAAATCCGTAGGTAAAGAAAATAGTCTTACCCACACTGGAGCCGACAGGAACTATTCTTCATCCGGATTGTAACATTCCTCCCATTGTCGAAGAAACATACTTGCATTGTAGTAAAAGTATGGTCTTGATTCAAAAATCATTTTTTTGTCCAAAAGGTTTGTAAATATCATTGTATGATATCAATGTGACCTTTTGGTTGCGACTTAAGTTGGATCCATTTTATAATATCTTTTTAACTTGGCCAAATACCTATGAATTTGCAAATTAAGGCATGATCCTTCATATACCCTAGGTATTGGTCTAGCTTATTGGGTAGAATGACAAAGTGAGGCTTCTTTGTGGCTCACGCCTAGTTACAAACTGTGAATAATCCAGAGCGGAATCCCCTATTCCAACAAAACTTTTTATTACTGAGTCCCTACAGGATCTTCAAACATCCACTATAAAATTTCATACAACATATATATGGAATATTTGAGCTCAGTGAGTCCTTTGGAAAATTTGGAACCTTTTGTTAGTGTTTTTTCTTGTTTTTATAACCTCTGATTCCTATGCGTGAGAAGATATTTTGGGAAAATATATTCCCCGCATACCTGTATGGTGTTCTAGGCCTAAATCAAAAACAAAAATGATGATGAGGTAAAACTGCCTCTCATCATCTTACAACGCAGGACTAAAGCCTTTTCTAACTAAAATGTAAACAATTTACTAAACTGAAAGTGAAAACTGTAGGAGTGAAATAAGGATTTCACCCGAAATGACAAGGCGAAAAGAACATGAGGTAAAAAGGACAAATAGGCCCAGTCATGAATGATCATTTCTGATTGATGAGGCAGAGCCCCTGCTGCTGCTGGCAAGGGCAATACCATTAATTGTGGGAGAGTTGGCCTACTGTGCTCGAGAATGAGGTACTGCTAGTAATGGAAGAGATGGCATTCTGTGCTAGAGGTTCCTGTAGAATGGCCAATGGTCATGATCCATTGAATTGGACATGGAATTGACCCTCTTCATATTTTTTATCTGCTTCCTGGACATGGAGGATCGTCAACCTCAGCCCTTTCTCACTAGTGTTTGGTTGTGGCAGGGCCTGCAAAATTAAGCTACCATTTTAAACCTGTATACGATGATAAAGTTGTTATGAAATCTTGCGTTTATGGTTTGACTGCTTCAGATGGCTTAGCGAGGGGTTATGGAGTGATGCGGAGGAAGTGCGAATGTAGCAATGGAAGGTAAAACCATGGCGGAGGTGAAAACCAGGGTTTAATTAAAATATGGCACAGAAATATGATGGGCGGTTTCGCAGGAAACCACAAGTGCTTTTCACGCAGGGTCAAGGTGGTTAGTGGTAATGGGCCAAATGAATGTGATATAGCATGGTGACTGACCATGTGTCCATGAGAAACCGCCTATTTCACGTTCAAAATGTAGTACATGGAGGGGGAGAAATGGACGGCGAAAAATGAACAATGTGCAGTAAAATCCGATTTGGGGAAAAAAGAGGGATATTGAATGAAGCACAATGAAAAGCTCAAACATTTCGCTGTGACCAAGGACGTATGGGAGGAGATTCCATGGCCGCTGATTCCGGAGAACGCGGACGGCTGAGATCAAACACGAGGAGAGTTGGCCCACTGTGGTTTTAGAATGAGGTACTAGTCCTGGAGAGATGGCATTCTGTGCTGGAGGTTCCTGTAGAATGGCCAATGGTCATGATCCATTGACTTGGACATGGAATTGACCCTCTTCATATTTTTTATCTGCTTCCTGGACATGGAGGATCATCAACCTCGGCCCTTTCTCACTAGTGTTTGGTTGTGGCAGGGCCCGCAAAATAAGCTACCATTTTAAACCTGTATACGATGATAAAGTTGTTATGAAATCTTGCGTTTATGGTTTGACTGCTTCAGATGGCTTAGCGAGGGGTTATGGAGTGATGCGGAGGAAGTGCGAATGTAGCGATGGAAGGTAAAACCATGGCGGAGGTGAAAACCAGGGTTTAATTAAAATATGGCACAGAAATATGATGGACGGTTTCGCAGGAAACCACAAGTGCTTTTCACGCAGGGTCAAGGTGGTTAGTGGTAATGGGCCAAATGAATGTGATATAGCATGGTGACTGACATGTGTCCATGAGAAAACTGCCTATTTCACGTTCAAAATGTAGTATGGAGGGGTGTGGGAGAAATGGACGCGAAAATGAATGCAGAAAATCCGATTTGGGGAAAAAAATAGTGGATATTGAATGGAAGCACAATGAAAAGCCCAGCACGGTCGGGTGGGACCAGCGGGATTATATGGGAGGAGATCTGATGGCCGTCGGATCTGGAGAACGTCGACGGTTGAGATCAAACACGAGGGGATGGAGGGTATGGACGGGTTTGCAGGCCGGGTGCCTCCGCAGTGAATATGGACCATTGGATGAAGATCTTCTGCAGTAAAATGAGTCAACTATGGGGGCACTGGGGAGTACAGGCCACTTTGGTCAAGTGCCCCCGCAGTGATCCTGAACCATAGATTCGGGTTAATCAGACAGTGGAGGACGCATTGCAGAATCACACAAAGGCATGAATGGTGCTAATCTGAAAATGGAAGGTAGTTGAAAGGGGTACAAGATATCCATTTTCAATTATGTAAATGAGTGCAAACATATTCTAAGTTTAAATCTGAAAATGTGAGAACTTCATATTTCTAATACAGAGATTGACTATAGGGGCATTTACCGGATATTTCACCTTTCAAATAAAGGATGAATCCAGAGGCTACCTGGCCCTGTTACAAACTCTGCCTAAAGAAAATATAGAAGTAATCACTCAGATTTAATTAAATAATCTTGCTTTAAACTTGATGTTATGCGGAAATTTAGCTTGCAAATGGTGTATGTCTTTTCACTATTTATGTATCTTAAGTGTAATTTTTTTTGCTGAAACTTAACATGGGAATGAGTAACAATATTCAGAAATATAATTTCAAAACAAAACAGCAATATGATATAGGAGTTCACCCCAACTCTTGGGCTACATCTCCTAGATCAAGCCTCCCAAAATCGGCTTGTCCTCTTGTATTAAAAGCTCTCAAATGCAATACAAGATTATAAATTTCTAAATAGACAAATATGAATATATAAACTGATTCATAAGGCAGGAAAAAGCTAAGAATTCCTTTTCAAATTCACTAAACAGTGAAATATTACCATAAACAGTGATTTCTTCATCAATGTCCTATTGGTGCTTTGAACTTCTCTGAAATTTTTAAGGCTATAGAAGTCCTCAAATGCCTCTAAAACCTCTTCCAATGGCTTCATAAGGTCGAAATTATCTGAAATAGAGCTTTGATTCACCTCCAAACGATAACCACAACTCGAAATAGCTCCAAACCCAAAATGGCCCTAGTGGCCCTGAAAACTCTCCTAATGGTTTTCGGCCTCTGAAAATCTTCAAAAAGAGATAAGACCTATTCCAATGGATATAAAATGTAGGAAATAGTCTAAAATTACTTTTGGTTCACCAAAAAGGTTACCCACAGCTCAACCAAACTCAAAACCCAAAATGGCCCTAGTGGCTCAAAAAGCTTCTCCGAAGCTAAGCAGGTCGAAACTGAGCTCTAATGGCTCTAAAACCTATGCCATTGAGTCCAAAAGGCTGAGAACATACAAAATCAAAAAAAAATTTGTTCCAAAACGTTGAGTAATGAGAAATTTATGACCAAAACAACTTTGCCCCAATTTCCTCCACTAAATGTGGGGCAACTGCCAGTTAACTCCACTAAAAGTGGAAGTCCACCTAAATTTGGGAGCGCCTCCAGAATCTCCGCCATATTAAACTCCACTTAAATGAAGCTTAATTAAATATTAAACTTGATATTAGGCTCCTTAAGCGCTCTTAATCATTAAGCTCCCACACTGGTCATATGATGAGGTTCCATGGGAGGAGGGTTGGCCCCTCCGTGCTCTGCCAGACCCACTCCACTAAAAGTGCAATAACTTTTTCATACGGTGTCCGTTTTTCGAACCGTTTGTGGCGTTGGGATCGTATTTCCGAGGCCTATCCTGTTTCTTAGGTTCCAAATCAATTTGAGCACTTTCATTTTTGAGCTTTTTCCCAAGCTCAGATTTGAGCTCCTGATCACACCTCCCAAATGAGAGGCTTTTGGTCCCCAAAAGCTTACTAAAATGAAGAATTGAACTGTAGTACAGAAAATAAGAGAATAAAAATCCTCTTCTCTTCAGCCCTTCAAACACTTTTTCCTTACAAAGCAAGTGAATTTGAACCACAAATGAAAAGAAATTGACATTTCCTTTTCTGAATGCGCTTGTCCACAACTATCCACAACTGACCTTCTTGAACCCACATAGAAATTTCTAGCGAGAAATTTATGGAGTGAAACTTTACAATGCAGCCTTGATCAATGATCTAAGGTGGCTCAAAACAAAAAAAATATTACAACAAAATACATGCATACATCCGAAATTTGCATATGTACAAAAGGAGTACGTCTTACTGTGTCAAGAAGTCTATCCACTTCTCACCAAGCCACTTCCATGGCGAATTTTGCTGCTGCAACTTTTCCTCATGTGAAACTTCCCTTTCCACATCAATAATGAAATATGAGGTTCCACCTTTGCCAAAAATTTTGTCCTCTTGCTGCATGTGCATGGGACGACGAGTTGGATGCAAAGTCCAGCAACGAGAGACAACATGTCCCTTCTTTTGGCAAAAAATGAAAATCATATGCACCTTCTTTGAAAGTAGTCTTTGCTTCATCTGCTTCTTGTGTGCCTTCTTCCTCATCCAGCATCTCGAAACATGATGGTTAAATCGACCACAAAATGGGCAACAAATCCTCTTATATTGCTTTGCATGCTTGCCATAAGCTACATTTCTACCATCTTCTTGCTGCAACAAAGGCTTCAAACAATGGTAAGGAAGATTGAAATCATGACATTGATGTAATTGAGAACTTGGGAGAAAAGTTCTCTTCAAATTTGCATCACATTCTTGAATGCATGTGCTCAAAGCTTCGCCATTAAGCTACTCATAGCCAAGACCAATATTCTTGGGACGCTCCACAACACAAATACGCTCAACAATGCCTTGTGCATGCTTGCCCAAACCTTTGCCTTCTTGATAGCCCATCTTCAACATCAATTTGGACCCAATACCTCTTGTATTTTTTTCAAAAGAACCAACATACTTTTCAATGGAGGAACTTGAAGACAAGTTGGAACGATTATCCTCTTCCTCAAGAATTTTCTTGGACAAAGCTTCTTGAGCTTGAAGAAGCTGCAACAACATATCATGCAGTCTTTGAAGAATGGCTTCTTTCTCTTCTTGCATAGCTAGCAATTTTGCACGAAGTTGAACACTTTCCCTTTGATCCTCAAGGAGAATCTGCACCATGTCCTTCACTTTAAAAAACTCATTCTTCATGTCATCATTGAAGAATCTCATGAATGAGGAAACTTCGCTTGTAGAAGAAGATGACATTATGTAAATGTTCAAACAACCAAAAAGAACTTCCAAAGAAAATTCCTCAAAGCTTTCAATCAAACGACAAGCTTTTAGCCCAATTTCAGTAAAGACCCCTTCTCATTCAAGAAGCCATAAAACAAAAAAATTTGGATTTTGTTTTCCAAAGATAATCTTAAGGTAAATTGGGTAAGGAAAATAGTCTTCAATCCTTTCCAAGACTCAGCTAACAATAGCTATCTTTCCAACTCAAGAAAACTCATATATGCAACCATTTTGCAACCAATAAAACAGTAAATCTCTTACACTGTTTTGAAAACTTTTGCACCATAAGGAATGCTCAACCCGAGCTCTGATACCATCCGATCTAAAAATGGAAGGTACTTGAAAGGGGTGCAAGCTATCCATTTTCAATTATGTAAATGAGTGCAAACATATTCTAAGTTTAAATCTGAAAATGTGAGAACTTCATATTTCTAATACAGAGATTGATTGTAGGGGAATTTACCGGATATTTCACCTTTCAAAGAAAGGATGAATCCAGAGGCTACCTGGCCCTCTTACAGACTCTGCCTAAATAAAATATAGAAGTAATCACTCATATTTAATTAAAATAATCTTTCTTTAAACTTGATGTTATGCAGAAATTTAGCTTGCAAATGGTGTATGTATTTTCACTGTGTATGTATCTTAAGTGTAATTGTTTTTTCTGAAACTTAACATGGGAATCAACAAAAATATTCAGCAATATAATTTCAAAACACAACAGCAATATGATATAGGATTTCACCCCAACTCTTGGGCTACATCTCCTGGATCAAGCCTCCCAAAATGGGCTTGTCCTATCGTATTAAAAGCTATCAAAGTCAATACAAGATTATAAGTGTCTCAATAGAATAATCTGAATATATAAATTGATTCAGAAGGCAGGAAAAAGCTAAGAATGCCTTTTTAAATTCACTAAACAGTGAAAGATTACCAGAAACAGTGATTTCTTCATCAATGTCCTACTGGTGCTTTGAACTTCTCTACAACTTTTTGGGATGTAGAAGTCCTCAAATTCCTCTAAAACCTCTTCCAATGGCTTCAGAAGGTCTAAATTATCTGAAATAGCTCTTTGGTTCACCTCCAAATGATAACCACAACTCCAAATAGCTCCAAACCCAAAATGCCCCTAGTGGCCCTGAAAACTCTCCTAAAGGTTTTCGGTCTCTGAAAATCTTCAAACAGAGCTAAGACCTATTCCAATGGCTCTGGAGTGTAGGAATTAGTCGAAAATGACTTTTGGTTCACCAAAAAAGGTTACCCACAGCTCAACCAAACTCAAAACCCAAAATGGCCCTAGTGGCTCAAAAAGCTTCTCTGAAGCTAAACAGGTCGAAAATGAGCTCCAATGGCTCTAAAACCTGCACCATTGAGTACAAAAGGCTGAGATCATACGAAATTAAAAAAAAAATTCGTTCCAAAAGGTTGAGTAATGAGAAAGTTATGACCAAAACAACTTTGCCCCAATTTCCTCCACTAAATGTGGGGCAACTACCAGTTAACTCTACCAAAAGTGGAAGTCCAACTAAATTTGGGAGCACCTCTAGAATCTCCGCCATATTAAACTCCACTTAACTGAAGCTTAATTAAATATTAAACTTGAGATTGGGCTCCTTAAGCGCTCTTAATCATTAAGCTCCCACACTGGTCATATGATGAGGTTCCATGGGAGGAGGGTTGGCCCCTCTGTGCTCCGCCGGACCCACTCCACTAAAAGTGAAATAACTTTTTCATACGGTGTCCGTTTTTCGAACCGTTTATGGCGTTGGGATCGTATTTATGAGGCCTATCCTGTTGCTCAGGTTCCAAATCAATTTGA
Organism: Pinus albicaulis; assembly: GCA_034641835.2. Classification (NCBI taxonomy): domain Eukaryota; kingdom Viridiplantae; phylum Streptophyta; class Pinopsida; order Pinales; family Pinaceae; genus Pinus; species Pinus albicaulis. The sequence goes on from JAXQQM020083300.1 coordinate 174,220, forward strand.
GCACTTTCATTTTTTAACTTTTTCCCAAGCTCAGATTTGAGCTCCTGATCAAGTGTGAGTGGAGGGGTGAAAGGAAAATCTGCGATGAAGTGAGGGCCATTAGATCTTGAGGATCAACGATGGAGATACGTTGAGGAGAAAGGATGAGCGGGGTAAAGGCGGAGGTGCGCTGGTTGTTGGATCAAGATGATTGACGGTGGAGGACGCATCGCAGAATCGCACAAAGGCATGAATGGTGCGAGGGGAGGGGTGAAAGGCGAATGCGGCGATGAAGAAATGACCGTATGATCAAGAGGATCAACGGCTTGGATGGTTTCAGAGAAAAATTGGAAAAATGGGCTTGGACAGGAGGAAATCGATAATGCAATGGTGCGAGAGCTGTTGGATTAGGGACAAGATCAACGGTGGAGATTATCTCGGAAGATCGGCATATCGGTGAAGAAATATAGAGTGGAAATGGATTACTACGATGTGCGATGGAGCAAGGACCATTGGATATGGGAGATATCAATGGCTAGGATTCCATCAGCAGGGGATGATCATCGGCGGAGAAAGGAAGGGGAAAGGGAAAGGGCGAACCTCGATGCGATGCGCCGGTGCGATGGAACAATGCGATGGTCATCGGATCTTGGGGAATGGAGGCCTTCCTCAGCTCCAAATTGAGCTCACGATAGCTCATTGGAAATATATCTTGATATAGTTATTATTTGACTCATCAAGAATTCATTTGGACACTCCAAGTATGGGAAAAGTCAGGTTTTCCAAGGTGACTCGAGCAATGCAGAAAACCTCTTGCAGCACTTGTATTTTTTACATTTCTCCCAAACCATGATACTTGTGTAAAAAATGAAGGAGGTATTTATTTTTTGACGTATTATGGACACAAACCTCTCTCACTTTTTTCAAATTCATCTCTGTTTGTTCAAAAACATAGTTTGAAGAAAAACTGGCCCTATGAGTGGCAAATGATTTGACTCCTTGAATGGCTTCTTAAAAAATGATGGAGACATGATGTTTATGAGGTGAAATTACTAATATGACCTACCTTATGCCTCCTCTACTCATATGTATCTGATTCCATAGAAAACCCTAGCTCAGTGGGAGAGGAAATTAGGGATTTGTGCTTGTGGAAAATGATGATTTGGGAACCCTTGGGAAAAGACAACTCCCTTTGACATTTGATCAATTGATGAACTAAAAAATCTTTCACTTTGACATGTGCTTGTTTGGCATGTGGAACTAAGTTTGAAGCTTTTGGGAGACTGAGTACTTGTTACATTTGAATTTACATAAAATTACATGAGAAAAAGAAAGTTGCATCTTGGAATGAAACTCACTTTTGAAATAAAATTTACATGATGAAATAAGCATTTCTCTTTACAAATCATCTTCACATGGTGAAGATATGTTAGTTGATCACCCTTTACTTGTTGGCCTTATGCAATGGAATGAAGTTTTATTGGACCATGAAAACCCTAGAAAACCTAATGATGACCTTGACAAGACTGGACTCCATGGTGGCATGACATGATGAATTGAATTTATGGATGACGTATAGTCAGCAAGGTATGGAAGTGTGCCAAAAAGAAAATGAATTTTAAGGAAGAGTGATGTTTTTGGACTAGGGCTACCATCAGTGACTAATTTTTTTGCATGACCTAGTGGAGTGATAAAAAAATTCAGAGTGGGACCACTAATATGAAAAGAGTATATTTTGATCACTGATGGCAGGATGCAAAAACTGACACTAACACCATCATCAAGATTTCTCCATTCTTGCAGCAATATTTTCATAACCATTTCTTCCTTAGTTCATCCTTGGTGATTTCTACCTCGTTATCCACTTGGTCCAGAGGATGAGTTTGATCCTCTTTGTCGTTAAACTCTTTTGGGGATTTTATTTTGGCCTTGGAGGATTTTGAATCAGCATTTCTAGGTCATTCTTCACTCAACTGTTCAGCTTCCCTGAAATTGTCTCCTGATTCTTGTAAAATTTCAAATATGTTTTGATTGATTTTCTGCATATGTGGATTATTTTTCTGGTTTGCATGATGTTTGCTGGTTCTTCTTTTACTCGTAGCCATCTTGACCCATTGTCCTTCTTTGAGGGGCTTCCTCATCTCTCTGGTTTCCTTCCTTCCCGTTGTTCTAGGTTATTGAGAGGGCATATTTTAAAAATATGGCCATATTGATGGCATCGTCGACATATAAAAGGAATATTTTCATAATCAATATGTTCAGCTATCTTCACAAATATAGCAAGAGAATTGTCAATACCCTTTAGTATCTATGGATACTAGAAATCCGCAGGTAAAGAAAATAGTCGTACCCACACTAGAGCCGACAGGAACTATTCTTCATCCGGATTGTAACATTCCTCCCATTATCGAAGAAACATACTTGCATTGTAGTAAAAGTATGGTCTTGATTCAAAAATCATTTTTTTGTCTAGAAGGTTTGTAAATATCATTGTATGATATCAATGTGACCTTTTGGTTGCGACTTAAGTTGGATCCATTTTATAATATCTTTTTGACTTGGCCAAATACCTATGAATTTGCAGATTAAAGCATGATCCTTCATATACCCTAGGTATTGGTCTAGCTTATTGGGTAGAATGACAAAGTGAGGCTTTTTGATGTTATGCGGAAATTTAGCTTGCAAATGGTGTATGTCTTTTCACTATTTATGTATCTTAGGTGTAATTGTTTTTTCTGAAACTTAACATGGGGATCAACAACAATATTCAGCAATATAATTTCAAAACACAACAGCAATATGATATAGGAGTTCACCCCAACTCTTGGGCTACATCTCCTGGATCAAGCCTCCCAAAATGGGCTTGTCCTCTTGTATTAAAAGCTCTCAAATGAAATACAAGATTACAAGTGTCTCAATAGACAAATATGAATATATAAAATGATTCAGAAGGTAGGAAAAAGCTAAGAATGCCTTTTCAAATTCACTAAACAGTGAAAGATTACCATAAACAGTAATTTCTTCATCAATGTCCTAATAGTGCTTTGAACTTCTCTGCAACGTTTTGGGCTGTAGAAGTCCTAAAATGCCTCTGAAACCTCTTCCAATGGCTTCAGAAGGTCGAAATTATCTGAAATAGAGCTTTGGTTCACCTCCAAATGATAACCACAACTCCAAATAGCTCCAAACCCAAAATGGCCCTAGTGGCCCTGAAAACTCTCCTAAAGGTTTTTGGTCTCTAAAAATCTTCAAACAGAGCTAATACCTATTCCAATTTCTCTAGAATGTAGTAATTAGTCGAAAATGACTTTTGGTTCACCAAAAAAGGTTACCCACAGCTCAACCAAACTCAAAACCCAAAATGGCCCTAGTGGCTCAAAAAGCTTCTCCGAAGCTAAACAGGTCAAAAGTGAGCTCCAATGGCTCTGCAACTTGCACCATTGAGTCCAAAAGGCTGAGAACATATGAAATCAAAAAACAATTCGTTCCAAAAGGTTGAGTGATGAGAAATTTATGACCAAAACAACTTTGCCCCAATTTCCTCCACTAAATGTGGGGCAACTACCAGTTAACTCCACTAAAAGTGGAAGTCCACCTAAATTTGGGAGCGCCTCCAGAATCTCCGCCATATTAAACTCCACTTAACTGAAGTTTAATTAAATATTAAACTTGAGATTAGGCTCCTTACGCGCTCTTAATCATTAAGCTCCCACACTGGTCATATGATGAGGTTCCATGGGAGGAGGGTTGGCCCCTCCGTGCTCTGCCGGACCCACTCCACTAAAAGTGCAATAAATTTTTCATACGGTGTTTGTTTTTCGAACCGTTTACGGCGTTGGGATATTATTGCTGAGGCATATTCAGTTGCTCAGGTTCCAAATCAATTTGAGCACTTTCATTTTTGAGCTTTTTCCCAAGCTCAGATTTGAGCTCCTGATCAGGTGCGAGAGGAGGGGTGAAAGGAAAATCTGCGATGAAGCGAGGGCCATTAAATCTTGAGGATCAATGGTAGAGATACGTCGAGGATAAAGGATAAGCGGGGTAAAGGCGGAGGCGCGCTGGTCGTTGGATCAGATGATTGACGGTGGAGGACGCATCGCAGAATCGCACAAAGGCATGAATGGTGCGAGGGGAGGGGTGAAAGGCGACTGGGGCGATGAAGCGATGACCGTATGATCAAGAGGATCGATGGCTTGGATGGTTTTAGAGAACAATTGGAAAAAGGGGCTTGGACAGGAGGAAATCGATAATGCGATGGTGCGAGAGCTGTTGGATTGGGGACGAGATCAATGGTGGAGATTATCTCGGAAGATCGGCATATCGGTGAAGAAATATAGAGTGGAAATGGATTACTACGATATGTGATAGAGCAAGGACCATTGGATCTGGGAGATATCAATGGCTAGGATTCCATCAGCAGGGGATGATCATCGGCGGAGAAGGGAAGGCGAAAGGGAAAGGGCGAACCTCGATGCGATGCGCCGGTGCGATGGAACAACGCGATGGTCATCGGATCTTGGGGAATGGAGGCCTTCCTCAGCTCCAAATTGAGCTCACGATAGCTCATTGGAAATATATCTTGATATAGTTATCATTTGACTCATCAAGAATTCATTTGGACGCTCCAGCTATGGGAAAAATCAGGTTTTCCAAGGTGACTCGAGCAATGCAGAAAACCTCTTGCAGCACTGGTATTTTTACATTTCTCCCAAACCATGATACTTGTGTAAAAAATGAATGAGGTATTTATTTTTTGACGTATTATGGACACAAACCTCTCTCACTTTTTTAAAATTCATCTCTGTTTGTTCAAAAACATAGTTTGAAGAAAAACTGGCCCTATGAGTGGCAAATGATTTGACTCCTTGAATGGCTTCTTAAAAAATGATGGAGACATGATGTTTATGAGGTGAAATTAATAATATGACCTACCTTATGCCTCCTCTACTCATATGTATCTAATTCCATAGAAAACCCTAGCTCAGTGGGAGAGGAAATTAGGGATTTGTGCTTGTGGAAAATGATGATTTGGGAACCCTTGGGAAAAGACAACTCCCTTTGACATTTGATCAATTGATGAACTAAAAAGTCTTGCACTTTGACATGTGCTTGTTTGGCATGTGGAACTAAGTTGGAAGATTTTGGGAGACTGAGTACTTATTACATTTGAATTGACATAAAATTACATGAGAAAAAGAAAGTTGCATCTTGGAATGAAACTCACTTTTGAAATAAAAATTACATGATGAAATAAGCATTTCTCTTTACAAATCATCTTCACATGGTGAAGATATGTTAGTTGATCACCCTTTACTTGTTAGCTTTATGCAATGGAATGAAGTTTTATTGGACCATGAAAACCCTAGAAAACCTAATGATGACCTTGACAAGACTGGACTCCATGGTGGCATAACATGATGAATTGACTTTATGGATGACGTACAGTCACCAAGGTATGGAAGTGTGCCAACAAGAAAATGAATTTTAAGGAAGAGTGATGTTTTTGGACTAGGGATACCATCAATGACTAATTTTTTTGCATGACCTAGTGGAATGATAAAAAAATTCAGAGTGGGACCACTAATATGAAAAGAGTATATTTTGATCACTGATGGCAGGATGCGAATACTGACACTAACACCATCATCAAGATTTCTCCATTCTTGTAGCAATATTTTCATAACCATTTCTTCCTTAGTTCATCCTTGGTGATGTCTACCTCGATATCCACTTGGTCCAGAGGATGAGTTTGATCCTCTTTGTCGTTAAACTCTTTTGGGGATTTTATTTTGGCCTTGGAAGATTTTGAATTAGCATTTCTAGGTCATTCTTCACTCAACTGTTCAGCTTCCCTGAAATTGTCTCCTGATTCTTGTAAAATTTCAAATATGTTTTGATTGATTTTCTGCATATGTGGATTATTTTTCTGGTTTGCATGATGTTTGCTGGTTCTTTTTTTACTCGTAACCATCTTGACCCATCGTCCTTCTTTGAGGGGCTCCCTCATCTCTCTGGTTGCCTTCCTTCCCGTTGTTCTAGGTTATTGAGAGGGCATATTTTAAAAAGATGGCCATATTGATGGCATCGTCGACATCTAAAAGGAATATGTTCATAATCAATAAGCAGTTTCCATACGTCCCCTTCATATTTTAGTTCAATTGATTTAGGGAGCGGCTCTATTCGGACAAAAGAGGTATACCTTCCGCGATGTGTCATTTCAGCTATCTTCACAAATATACCAAGAGAATTGCCACTGTTTTACAAAAGAAGGAGATAAATTATGTTTTAAACAATGTTCCACTGAGTTTCTCGGGAGGGGCACAAGGAGACAACCCCAAAATTTAGGGAATTTTGGGGGAGTGAGTCATAAAAATTATAAAATTGTAAATTAATAGAAATTTAATATATAATAATAAAAAACAAAATCTGAACATTATGTCAATAACTAAATAGAAAAACTTAATAACTATGAAATGTATATCTAGAAACTAAATATGATGTTAGACTATTATTATTTGGCATTTTTGCATTGTAAATCTAAAAGTAAAATACTAAATTGAATCCATCATTTGACATTATGCAATGTTCCATCTAAATAAATTCATGAGTTGACATGATGAAAGGAACATCTAAATTAAATTAATAAATTCATCATTTGAAAATTGAAATTATACAATGCATATCAAATTTTCAAAAACCCATAAAAAGTAAGTTGATAATATGACAATAACATTATTATGTTGAAGTCTAAAATAACCATTAAAAGTAAACATAAATAAATAACACTGAGAAGTATTAAAGTAAACCTAAATAACAGTGAGAAGTAGTATTAAATTAAACATAAATAACACTGAGGAGTAAAATACTAGTAAATTTGTGCTTCATGCTTGATCCAGCTCCAGTAGGCTTAAAAAGGCTTCCATTTCGTTTTCTTCTTGCTTGATTATTCAGTAGCTGGCGAACATATGGGCCTAAGATCGTTGTGCGTCATCCAAAAGCGATTGAAATTTCGTTCCAGTGGAAATGCTACTCTGTGATCGTTGCAATTCTAACAGCTTCCAACAGAGCGGTAAAGCGATCAGATTCCAAGTGAGGGGGAAGCCGAAGAGAAGGAGAAGGAGAGGGGTAGGAAGGCAAAGGAGCAGTATGTTTATCAGCTGCAAATGTCCTGTGAGGTACAATTGGAGCAATGGGCCGGAAAGGGTTGGAAGGCAAAGCAGAATGGTTCGTTTTAGGCCGCCTAATTCCTTTAGAACGCGGTCTCGCGGCCACAGAAAATCCACCTACAAAATTTGAATAAAATTCACGCTTTTCCGGGCCCGCTTCCGCTTCCACTTCCACACTATTTGAAGCACTACTGCAATCAACAAATTTAGTTTCATCCTTTCCTTTTGCTTTTCCTTTTGTCGTTTTAGGTCTTGGTAGCGGCCGCCTTCCAGTGTCCAGAAAACGCTGGACTGCCTTCATGGACCTAAATTGAAGTCCTTTAACTGGGTCGTAGTAAAGCTGCAAATGAAGAATGTGTTTAGTCATTGTTTTCTTTTCTGGGTCGTAGTAAAGCTGCAAATGAAAATGATGCAAGATGGTTGGCTTTCTTCTACCGTTCAAAGCAAAGCAAAGCAAAACAAGAACAACGGGCTCGTAGTAGAGCTGCAAGATGGTTGGCTTTCTTCTACCGTTCAAAGCAAAGCAAAACAAGAACAACACTGTAGCCTCCCTTTCTAATTCTCACTTCAGTCGTCCATCCTTTGGGAATTGATATAAAAGGCTTACGTCCAGCTACTTTAAATGAACTAGTCTTATTAACTTGCTCTCCACTCGTCTCAGCTTCACATTTTGAGGGCTGTTGTTCATCATTCTCAGCGTTCCTTTTCTTTTCTGACTCAATTTCACCTGAAATGTGTTTAGTCATTGTTTTCTTGCTCAGGATTTCCATAGTGGACTGGAGGCTCCACTGTAGATCGTATCCGTATACAAATGGATTTACAGTGTTAAAAAGCTTAAAATACTCTATACAGAATGAATGCAAATTTGATTGGAATTTTGAGACCAAGTTAGTACTTTTATTTTTTTGGTTTCGTAATTTACAGAATCTTGAATTCCAGAATTCACGTTAGAGAATATTTAATTCCAGAATTTTTGGCATATTTTGAGGGGATTCAAATAGATTACTTTATTGAAAAATAAATATAATTGTATCTTCTTACTTTAAAATGTAAATGGATTAGCGTTTTTGGAATTGGTGATTATTATTTTAAATTTTATTAATATTGATAAATAAATATAATTGTATCTTCTTACCTTAAAATGTAAATGCATGAGCATTTTTGGAATTCGTGATAATTATTTTAAATTTTATGAATATTGATAAATAAATATAATTGTATCTTTTTACCTTAAAATGTATATGCATGAGCATTTTTGGAATTCGTGATAATTATTTTAAACTTTATTAATATTGATAAATAAATATAATTGTACCTCCATACCTTAAAATGTAAATGCATCACCATTTTTGGAATTCGTGATAATTATTTTAAATCTTATTAATATTGATAGATAAAATGTAAATGCATGACCATTTTTGGAATTCGTGATAGTTATTTTAAATTTTATTAATATTGATGGATTTTTAGTTGAAATGTTTATTTTTTAAAATAATAGTCAATATTTATTTTCAACAAAAATACTGTTTGAAAATATCAACATAATTATATTTTTGTTTTGGAATATATAATATTATTAAAATATGGGATAATTATCTTTCTTTCTTTTTTTTCTTTTTTTTTTTTCAGAAGAAAAAAAACGTTGTATATATTAAAAGGTATATATATGACAGTACATATTCTTCATAACATTCTCAGCTGTTATAGAAAACAGCGAGAAAAAACCCTAGATTCCCAAATACATTCTAAATACACTTCAGAAGAGAAGATATTCAAAAGTACATGGCCAACAATTACGGGTTATATAATATAGACCCAATCAAATGATATTTTTCATCATATTGGAAATGATATTTTTCATCGGATCATACAATTTCAAGCAAGATTGTGATTTTTTGTTGTTTAAAATACATTTTTAAATGCATAAATGGATTTTGCACCTTGAAAAAATCTTGAAATAGATTAAATAACTTGGACTCAAATTTTTAAAAATATAAACTAGATTTTCCTTAAAATTAACCAAAATAATAATGTGAAAAAAATTATTTCTTCTATGAGTTAAAATATGCCATTAATAGTTAATCAAATATAATATAAATATTAATATATTTAATTAATTCTTCAATTCTTTAATGTATATTATTAATATAATCATAATAACATGATTTTTCAAATATTAATGATTACCTATGAAATCAACCTTTTATGGTTTAAGATAATCAAAATGACAAATAAATAATGTCATACAAATCTAAATTATAATTAAAAATAAATTTATCTTTAAAAATATAAATTTTTAAACCACTTCAACCATAAATAAAACAATATAAGTAATTTTTTTCTTTAGATTTATATTAATTTGTTAAATTAAAACATTGACCGAAACTAATGATCCAGGGGATTAAAAAGGTTCACACATGCATGAATAATGTGTGCCATGTGAAAACATCTCATTTAATTTCTTAAATGGTTGGGCAGACACATCAACTCATGGGGGAGAGAGTGTTTGGGGGTGAGATAAAGAGACAAAGAAGAAATGAAGAAAAGAGAAGAAATGAGAGAGAATGATAGAGAAAAGTATATAATAACAGAGTTGGAGAGTAGAGAAAGAAAAGATATATATTATTTTTAAAAAATAATATATTCAATAATTTTTTTGGTAAAATAGGACTAAGGATGAGCCACACTACCTGTTTACCAAAAAAACTTTCTTGAACACAAAACTAATATTTCAAGTCAAAACCTATTAGTTAGTAAAATAAAATATTATGGAATGATGTATCTATAGTTTTGTGGAAAGATTATGTACAATTTTTATATTATATTATATCTTTATATTATGTTTTTATGTTGGTATGTATGATAATGATTTAAATTTGTATATTATTGTTATGTTTTTATCTTGAGAGATGTGTAATTAACTATAATTTTTAAATTATAATATAAAAGCAAAAATAAAAAATAATATTTCAAGCTATGAGTTATTATAAGAAAGAATTTCTTGAAAAAATATGAATTATTTTATGAAAAACTTTCTTGAATACAAAAATAATATTTTAAGCTAAAAGCTATTAATTACTAAAATAAAATATTATGGAATGATGTATCTAAAGTTTTGTAGGAAAGTCCACATAATTATATGTACAGTCTGAAAAAGTCAACATAATTATACCTTTATAACCTGTTTTTATGTTGGTATGTATGATCATTATTATTTGAATATGAGACACCCCAGAAGGTTGAAAGAGAAGCTACTGCAAATGCTTCTAACTCTTCAGAAACTACTATAGAAGAGGGCGCCAACACTTTTCTACACCGGATTTCTACATGTCACAAAATTTTACCATATATTGATATGGTAAAATAGATAATCGACAATCTCCATATTGGAGGCAAAACTTTCTTGACAAGCATAGGAACAATGATAAGATCTTTCAAAGCTGAAGATTTGAAGAAAATATACCACATTCCAAACCCGGAGCAGGTCCACGATAAAGAATTTCTAGCACAATTCACCAAGGAGAATGAACTAAATTCGAACCCCATCAAGTAGTGGAGGAACAACCTAGAAAAGCATAAAAATGATGATAAGGGTATGTATTCCACTAATTCCCTTGCTAGTCCGTATTGTTATATTGCTGCAATGATGTCAAGACTCTTCGGCCAACCTGATACCACTAAATTCTCAATTGAATGGGTTCCCCTTATGGAAGCGGTTACAAATTCGTATATCATGGACTAGAGAACCATTTTATCCAATAATATCGCCACATAGGATCTTGAATATAGAAAGAATCACTCCATTTCATCCAAAATCTTTCCCCCATTTTACATGAGTGCTTATATTATAGATATTGTATGTTTTACCTCGGATTTTCCAACGATGGGTTGGAAATGGACTACTCAATAACCTTTTCCCATTCATGTCTATCATAGTATTCTATGGGAATCAAAATATGAAACCCGTTTCTATAAAATCTTCCATGGAGTGATGCTCCCATTATTTCAAGATGTATTTAATGAAAATCCCCCTAGATTATCCAAGGAAGCTCAAGAAGACTTCTCCTCCATTTCAAAATGGTTCGGTGAAGAATTTTGTACTTATGTCAAAGTCTTCAGAAGCCTCGCTCGACTACATGTCTTTCCATTTTATGTTCCAAATAAAATTATCTCAAGAGAAATCACTTATAACATTGTTGGTAGTGGATTAACTAAGTTTTTGAAGGAAGCAAAGAAAGCTTCATGGCCCTCTTTTACTTTACACTCTGATGTCTACGCGTTAAACAATTACAAGCATGCAAGGTTAGAAGTCAATCAAATCCAACGCTTGAAATTGTTTACAATTTTGAACAGTAATTTTGAATAGGAAATATGAACATAGAGAGAGAGAGAGAGGGAGAGATGAGGGGATAGGGATGGATATAGAGATGGAGTTGGAGGAGGGAGAGGGAGGGGAGAAGAAAGATATAGAGAGTGAGAAGTGGAGAGAGAGAGGGAGTGAGTAAGGGAGAGGTGGAGAGAGAGTGTGTATATTTGGGGGTGAGATAAAGAGACGAGGAAGGAGAAATGGAGAGAAGGGGAGAGAGAATGAGAGATAATGAGAGAGCGAGGGACATGCTAACAGAGTTGGTGAGAGAGAGAGATAGAGACAGAGAGAGAGAGAGAGGGAGGGAGGGAGAGAGAGATGGGAGTGAAAGGGAGAGAGATGAAGGAAGATAGAGGATGTGAGAGAGTGGAGATAGGGGGGAAAGAGAGATGGAGTTAGAGGGGGAGAGAGTGTGAGGTAAGAATAAATAAATAGATAGAGTGAGCGAGTGATAAGGAAGATGAAGAGAGAGGGAGAGAGGAAAACAGGAGGAAAGAGAGCTAAACGCGAGGGAGAGGGAGAGGGAGAGAAGATACAGATATAGATGGAAGGTGAAGAGAGGGAAGAGAGAGATGGAGAGAGCAGGGGAGGGATACACACACACACACACACACACACACACATATATATATATGGATTGATATAGCTTGTGTGTTTGGGGGGATGAGATAGAGATACAAAGAAGGAGATATGAAGGGAAATATTGATATAGATGGAGGGGGGAGAGAGGGAAGAATATTTCTTGCACTGGATGCATTGATTTTAGTGTAGATGGTGATTTCTCCTTCTATTTGATTACTTTCACTAGATTCATTGATTTTAATGTAGATATCAATTTATAATGATATTTGATTGTTTGCACTAGATGCATTGATTTCAATGTATATGATTTCTAATCATATTTGATTGCTTGTACTAAATGCATTGATTTCAGTGTAGACGGTGATTTATAATCCTATTTGATTGCTTGCACTAGATATATTTATTTCAATGTAGATGTTGATTTCTAATTATATTTCATTGTTTTCACTAGTCTATGCATTCATTTCAATGTAGATGATTTATAATCATATTTGTTTTCTTGCACTAAATACATTGATTTCAGTGTATTTGGTGATTTATAATCCTATTTGATTGCTTGCACTAAATTCATTGATTTCAGTGTAGATGTTGGTTTCTAATCATATTTTCTTACTTGCACTGTATGCATTGTTGTAATATTCCTAATTGGGAAATGCATCAATATTAAACAATAATGCATAGAAATAACACAAATCATCTAAGGGTAGGAGGCCAATATGGAGGCTCATTATTTAAATATACATCAACAAAATATATGAATAATTAAGTCCATGAGATGTACAATAGGAAATAGAAGACTTTTATGGAAGAAAATCCTCAAAATGAGGTGCTACAACCATGTATTAAGACTGAAAAGAGCTTGGAACGTTATTTTATTAGCTAAAACTAATATAGATTACACTTCATATCTAGAGCAGATCTGTGTACAAAAATTTAGATCTATATCAGATCTGTACACTAGATAGACTCTTATTCAATTACCCCTTAGGGTTTTCAGCAAAACATGAAGTACAAGGAGTAGATCTGAGATCTAATGCTGCAAATCTACAAAAATATTCAGAAATTCATGGACATACAGATCTAATATGAAATATAAATTATGATGATCCCAGCCAATGGATCTAAAATGTGAAGGGCATATCCCCAACACATGAAAACCAACCCTCCAAAAAGTGTGCCAAAAGACCCTGCAACAACACCCACACAAATAACGAAGTTCTGGAAGCAAGACTGCATTGTAGGCTCTAGAACATGTTTGGCCTGATGCCGAGATCTGAAAATGCAGCGCCAATAATCCAATACTCTCTTGGCAATGGGATAGAAGCCTTCCCCACTAAAAAGAGGCACTATATTTTCCTAGAGATGAGTAGACCTAGCCTCCACTTGTTGTAGCTTACAAAGACAACCAAACCCTCAATAGGGTTTTCATTGTAGTTGGAAGAAGAGCTTGGAAAAATGCCTGATAATGGACAAGGAATTGAAACTCTTCCAAGAGGCCTCTCAAGGAAAGAGGTGGGATTCCCTATCAGGAACATCCAGTGCTAAACATCACTATTCTCTGCTAAACAACAAGGAGAATAAGAAATGTCTAAACAGACAAAATCTTCAGAAATAATAAAATCATCAACAACCTTCTCATGTTTCTATCCTCTTCCTTTTATAAGTTTGAAAGCTTGCAAAGCCCTAAACCATCTTAATGGAATAGCTCCTTTCACATGAAACACCTCCAACTAAAACTGTGATGTGCCTCATTGATGGCCACTCATCCAAGACAGCGCTATTGATTTGGTCATGGTTGACCGAGTCAAAAGATTCAACCCCTTTCACACCTAAGGGTGCTTATCTAAATAGCCCAGATTTAGCCTTGTTCACATGTGGCATTGATTTATTTGTTGTTTTAAGAGTTTTATGATCCTCCTTTACATTTGTGTTCATGAAACTGAAAAATGAAACAAAAATGAATATTCCCATTAGCTTGGGCTAATTGGGAATATTACAATCCTCCCCTCCACAATGTTGCTTGTCCTCAAGAAACTGATAAGGTGAGTACTGAAACTCTCCTTCTCCATTGGTGACACCATCATGTGTTAAGGTTCCTCCATAAGCCAAGTGTTCACCAATCCAACGCTCCATGAATTGTTCCTCCAAAGTCATCATGAGATGTACATAGTCCATCCCACAAGGAGTCAATAACTCAAATGAAACCAACATGGCTGAACCAATGCTCTCCCTAAAACATGTATCATATGATACATAGAGATTCTCCATCCCATGTGGTAAATACATGCCTCCCATCCTCCCTCCATACATCCACATAAAAAGTACAAGTATGTCATCAATGTATGGGAGTAAAACTATATACATACAAACATAAATTTGAGCATGTGGAGGTGGGTCATAGTCCCACATATGGTACCAGTGCAGTGCATCTCCTACCTGCATCAGATTAAGGTATGGTAAGTGGTTTCCCCACCACTTACTTGCTTCCCATGTTATCTCACTATGGCTAAAAGTGTGAGATATGTTTGGTGCTTTAGGAAAGCACCCATCATGATAGAAAATCTCCCTTTGCTCATCAAGGGAGTGGCCAAATTCATAAACTTGTGTGGCCCATTGTTGGCCATGAGATTTACAAGATGTATTGCTCCTCCTTGGATCCATGGCCTGCATAAACATGGTGAAAGAATATATACAATAAAAAAATAAAACATGCTTTACATGATCAAATTCTTCACCAACAATACTCCTCATACAAATGGAGTGGTTCATGGATCTATCTCCTCTCTCAAAAGAAGGAAGAGATGGCTGAAATAAATCCTCTTTAGATTCATGTTGCTGCTCCAACTCTACATAGTTCATGAATTCTTGAAAATGTTGATGTAGTTCTTCTTTCAAGCCTTCCAAATCAAAGCTCATCATGATGATGTTGCGGATCCTCATGTAATACATATGGCTGAAACAAAACTCTTTGTAAGCTCTTTGTAGCAACTTATTCTTGAGCTTGGAGGCTATAGACAAGAAGATCCTACCATGATGATAGATGAATCCTCATTAGTCTAAATATTCCTCTTCATGCAGCTGGTCATCAAGTATCATGCAAGTGTGAAGATCTTTGGAATAATCCACCAATAGTTGGGATTTCCAATATAGATCTAAACTGCTCAATAATGACAGCGATGATGGTGTATCAACAGAAATTTCTTTCATGTTGCTACTCTCCTCCTTGACATTTCCCATGCAAAAGGTGTAATTTTGAAAGCCATTCTTTCCATTCTTCTCCTCCCACAGCTTGGAACTATAAATGAGAGTGGGTGATGATGATAAGGGAAGAGATCTCCCTCCTTCTTGAGCTTACCCAAGACACCCAGCATTGTAGCTTTGTCCTCTAGTGCTCCAATCCCTCCTGGATCTAAGCTTGGAGAAGCATGTTTTGAGGTCTTCCCCACAAAATATGAATCAGGTGGTCTCCCAGGTGTTTTGCCACTAGATAAGAGCGTCCCATGCAGAAATATCATGAACATGATAGATGGGGCTGTAAATTCCTTGCTTCCACTGCGCAAATCCATCTTTGATTTTCTATGTGGAAGTGGTATATGAGGGGTATGTATGCATTCCTTTGATCATTTTAGATTCACCACTCTTCTTGTCCACCCATCCCATTTGCAAAGCCTCCTAATCAATGGTGACATTTCCCAATGTAATCAACCATTGAACACCCAAAATCACAATGGCGTCTGGTATGTCAACCACAAAGAAGTGATCAACCAAAGTGTAGGTACCTGTGATGGCACATAATGCACACATTGCATTGTTCTATCTCCTAGGACCAAAATAGAGAATCCCTCAAAAGTATCAGTGGATATTTCCATCCTCTAGAAAATATGGGCATCAATGAAGTTGTGGGTGGCCCCACTGTCAATCAATACAGAAACTCTCTGATTCAAGATTGAACCTTGAACTCTCAAGGTCAAGTACTTAGGTACTCCTCTCAAATATGAAAGAGTCTCTCCAATAGGAGAAAATGCCCCATTCCCATCTCCTGATGGTGTTGGATATCCTCCAACAGTGTCAATGTTGTGACCTCTTCTTCGTTCATCTTCTTCTTCCTCCTCAATATCTAAGAAGATCTCTATGTAATCTAATTTTCTAGCAGCACATCTATGTGCAGGTGCCCATGATTCTTGGCAAGTGAAGCATAGATTCTTCTTATCTCTTTGGACTTCATCATTAAGAGGCTTCTTGTATGAGCTCTTCTTCGAAGGAGAAACTTTCTCTTCCTTTCCTTTAGAAGGAAAAGAGGGCTTGTGCTGAAAGTTTTCCTTTGCTTTTGGCAAGGCATCTTGAAGGTCTCTAGCCCTCTCAATGGCATCATGCAAGGTAGTGGGCTTGGTAGACATTACCAACCCATGAAGAGGTTCATCTAGACCATCGATGAACATGTACACCCTTCTTGCTGCAGAAAAATCAGGAACCATAACAGATAATCTCAAAAATTCAGAAATATAAGACTTTGTATTACTTGATTGCTTCAACTTTGCAAGGCTCATGAATGGTGCCTCCGGAGTTCCTGTCAACCTTTCCACCTAACGTGCTCTAGTGAACTCTCAATAATCACCATTAGCATGACCCAATGTAGACAATGCTTAAGGACAAAACCACTAGTCATGTGCTGTACCATTGAAGTATGAATTCCAATGTAGACAAGCCATGACCCAATGTTTCTTCTACCGTCTGGGGCAAAGCAAAGCAAAACAAGAACAACACTACCTACCTTATCCTTTGCCCGCATCAGCCTCTTTCTAATTCTCACTTCGCCGTCCATCCTTTGGGAATTGATATAAAAGGCTTACGTCCACCTACTTTAAATGAACGAATTCAATAACTTGCTCTCCACTGCCTCAAATACTACATTTTGGAGGGTTGTTGTTCATCATTCTCGCCGTTCCTTTTCTTTTTCGACTCAATTTCAATTCGAAATGTGTTTAGTCATTGTTTTCGTGCTCAGGATTTCCATAGTGGACTGGAGGCTCCACTGTAGATCGTATCCGTATACAAATGGATTTACAGTGTTAAAAAGCTTAAAATACTCTATACATAATGAATGCAAATTTGATTGGAATTTTGAGACCAAGTTAGTACTTTTATTTTTTTGGTTTCGTAATTTACAGAATCTTTAATTCCAGAATTCACGTTAGAGAATATTTAATTCCAGAATTTTTGGCATATTTTGAGGAGATTCAAATAGGTTACTTTATTGAAAAATAAATATAATTGTATCTTCTTACTTTAAAATGTAAATGGATTAGCGTTTTTGGAATTGGTGATAATTATTTTAAATTTTATTAATATTGATAAATAAATATAATTGTATCTTCTTACCTTAAAATGTAAATGCATGAGCATTTTGGAATTGGTGATAATTATTTTAAATTTTATTAATATTGATAAATAAATATAATTGTATCTTTTTACCTTAAAATGTAAATGCATGAGCATTTTTGGAATTCGTGATAATTATTTTAAACTTTATTAATATTGATAAATAAATATAATTGTACCTCCATACCTTAAAATGTAAATGCATCACCATTTTTGGAATTCGTGATAATTATTTTAAATCTTATTAATATTGATAGATAAAATGTAAATGCATGACCATTTTTGGAATTCGTGATAATTATTTTAAATTTTATTAATATTGATGGATTTTTAGTTGAAATGTTTATTTTTTAAAATAACAGTCAATATTTATTTTCAACAAAAATACTGTTTGAAAATATCAACATAATTATACTTTTATTTTGGAATATATAATATTATTAAAATATGGGATAATTATCTTTCTTTCTTCTTTCTTTTCTTTTCTTTTTCTTTCTTTTCTTTTCTTTTTTTTTTCAGAAGAAAAAAAACGTTGTATATATTAAAAGGTATATATATGACAGTACATATTCTTCATAACATTCTCAAGAAAACAGCGAGAAAAAACCCCAGATTCCCAAATACATTCTAAATACACTTCAGAAGAGAAGATATTCAAAAGTACATGGCCAACAATTACGGGTTATATAATATAGACCCAATCAAATGATATTTTTCATCATATTGGAAATGATATTTTTCATCGGATCATACAATTTCAAGCAAGATTGTGATTTTTTGTTGTTTAAAATACATTTTTAAATGCATAAATGGATTTTGCACCTTGAAAAAATCTTGAAATAGATTAAATAACTTGGACTCAAATTTTTAAAAATATAAACTAGATTTTCCTTAAAATTAACCAAAATAATAATGTGAAAAAAATTATTTCTTCTATGAGTTAAAATATGCCATTAATAGTTAATCAAATATAATATAAATATTAATATATTTAATTAATTCTTCAATTCTTTAATGTATATTATTAACATAATCATAATAACATGATTTTTCAAATATTAATGATTACCTATAAAATCAACCTTTTATTGTTTAAGATAATCAAAATGACAAATAAATAATGTCATACAAATCTAAATTATAACTAAAAATAAATTTATCATTAAAAATATAAAACTTTAACAATAAATAAAAAATATAAGTAATTTTTTTCTTTAGATTTATATTAATTTGTTAAATTAAAAAATTTACCGAAACTAATGATCCAGGGGATGAAAAAGGTTCACACATGCATGAATAATGTGTGCCATGCGAAAACATCTCATTTAATTTCTTGAATGGTTTCGAAGACACATCAACTCATGGGGAGAGGGAGTGCTTTGGGGTGAGATAAAGAGACAAAGAAGAAATGAAGAAAAGAGAAGAAAGGAGAGAGAATGATAGAGAAAAGTATATACTAACGGAGTTGGAGAGTGGAGAAAGAAAAGATATATATTATTTTGAAAAAAAATAATATATTCAATAATTTTTTTGGTAAAATAAGACGAAGGATGAGCCACACTACGTGTTTACCAAAAAAATTTCTTGAACACAAAACTAATATTTCAAGTCAAAACCTATTAGTTAGTAAAATAAAATGTTAGGGAATGCAGATGTATCTATAGTTTTGTGGAAATTCTACATAATTATATGTACAATTTTTATATTATATTATATCTTTATATTATGTTTTTATGTTGGTATGTATGATAATTATTTAAATTTTTATATTATTGTTATGTTTTTATCTTCAGAGATGTGTAATTAATTATAATTTTTAAATTATAATATAAAAGTAAAAATAAAAAGTAATATTTTAAGCTAAAAACTATTAATTACTAAAATAAAATATTATGGAATGATGTATCTATAGTTTTGTAGGAAAGTCCACATAATTATATGTACAGTCTGAAAAAGTCAACATAACTATACCTTTATAAGGTGTTTTTATGTTGGTATGTATGATAATTATTAAAAAAAAAAAAACTTTTATTGATATGTTTTATTTTCATAGATGTGCAATTAATTATAATTTTTAGATTATTATAGAAAAACAAAAATAAAAAGTAATATTTCAAATCAAAGTCTATTTTTATTTATTTATTTTAAACCAAATCGAAATCGCAAAATCACAAGATCGCATGAAAAGAATATGGCTTCTACAAAGCCACTCTAAACGATTTGCAATATGAAAGACAATAAAACACTTTAATAAAGGAAAAGGCTATTGCCCGAATGAGATTCCATGAGAAACAAACCAAGGGACCCATTTCCGCCACGTAACCATTCGCAAATCTCATATCACGTTTTTATCATTAAAATCGTTAATCCATCCTTCACATATCCTCGATGCGATATACTCCGTCGCATCACACTTTCGCTACATGACCACATCTTCCCATTGTTCATTTTCGTTGAAATTGTGATTGTGATATCGCAATCTGTGAAAGGTAGCTAATCAACATTCTAGAAAGGTTAACACATGAATAATTTATGTGATGTGAAAAGATCTCGTTAAATTTTTTAAATGTTTGCATAGGCACATCAACCCATGCTTTCCCTTAATGTCATAAACTTATACGATTTTAACAGCTCATGCCTCCAAAATGATTTGACCGTAAGAGTATTGAATTTTTCAATTATCTACGTTCCAAGTTTCATTTTCCCATTATTTCCATTATTACACCACTTTATTATTTGTAAACGATATTGGTCCTTTTCTACTTATCATTCTTGATTGATTGCAGGCAAGTCAAAATAAGCAGAGCTCTTTCGAAATGTCAAAGGCTGCGAAGAAATCCAAAAAACCTATGGCTCCCACAAATCCTACAGCTAATACTAGTGAAGTAACAGAGATGCCCCCCTTATTCACAAACACAATATGCATGTGAGAGAGTGGTTCTTCCTCTTGGAAATCAATGTAAAAATTATTTGAATATGAGACACCCCACAAGGTTGAAAGAGAATCTACTACAGATGCTTCTGACTCTTCAAAAGCTACTATAGAAGAGGGCGCCAACACTTTTCTACACCGGATTTCTACACGCCACAAAATTTTACCTTATACTGATATGGTAAAATGGATAATCAAAAATCTCAATATTGGAGACAAAACTTTCTTGACAAGCATAGGAACAATGATAAGATCTTTCAAAGCTGAAGATTTGAAGAAAATATACCACATTTCAAACTCGGATCAGGTTTACGATAAAGAATTTCTAGCACAATTCACCAAGGAGAATGAACTAAATTCAAACCCCATCAAGCAGTGGAGGAACAACCTAGAAAAGCATAAAAATGATGATAAGGGTATGTAGTCCACTAATTCCCTTGCTAGTCCGTATTGTTATATTGCTGCAATGATGTCAAGACTCTTCGACCAACCTGATAACACTAAATTCTCAATTGAATGGATTCCCCTTATGGAAGCGGTTACAAATTCGTATATCATGGACTAGAGAACCATTTTATCCAATAATATTGCCACCCAAGTTCTTGAATATAGAAATAATCACTCCATTTCATCCAAAATATTTCCCGCCCATTTTACATGAGTGCTTATATTATAGATATTGTATGTTTTACCTCGTATTTTCCAATGATGGGTTGGAAATGGACTACCCAATAACCTTTTCCCATTCATTTCTATCATAGTATTCTATGGGAATCAAAATATGAAACCTGTTTCTACAAAATATTCCATGGAGTGATGCTCCCATTATTTCAAGATGTATTTATTGAAAATCCCCTAGATTATCCAAGGAAGCTCAAGCAGACTTCTCCTCCATTTAAAAATGGTTCGGTGAAGAATTTTGTACTTATGTCAGAGTCTTCAGAAGCTTGGCTCGACTACATGTCTTGCCATTTTATGTTCCAGATAAAATTCTCTCAAGAGAAATCGCTTATAACATTGTTGGTAGTGGATTAACTAAGTTTTTGAAGGAAGAAAAGAAAGCTTCATGGCCCTCTTTTACTTTTCACTTTGGTGTCTATGTGTTAGACAATTACAAGCATGCAAGCTTAGAAGTCAATCAAATCCAATGCTTGAAATTGCTTACAATTTTGAATAGGAAATATGAGCATAGAGAGAGAGAGAAAGAGAGAGAGAGAGAGAGAGAGAGAGAGAGAGAGAGATGAGGAGATAGGGATGGATATAGAGAAGGAATTGGAGGGGGGGAGAGGGAGGGGAGAAGAAATATATAGAGAGTGAGAAGTGGAGAGAGAGATAGGGAGTAACAAGGGAGAGGTGGAGAGAGAGTGTGTATATTTTGAGGTGAGATAAAGAGACAGGGAAGGAGAAATGGAGAGAAGGGGAGAGAGAATGAGATATAATGATAGAGGGAGGGACATGCTAACCGAGTTGGAGAGAGAGAGAGAGAGACAGAGACAGGGAGACAAAGAGAGAGAGAGAGAGAGAGAGAGAGAGAGAAAGAGGGGGAGAGATGGGAGTTAAAGGGAGAGAGATGAAGGAAGATAGGGGATGTGAGAGAGTGGAGATAGGGGGGAAAGAGAGATGGAGTTAGAGGGGGAGAGAGTGTGAGGTAAGAATAAATAAATAGATAGAGAGAGTGAGTGATAAGTAAGATGAAGAGAGAGGGAGAGAGGAAAACAGGAGGAAATAGAGCTAAACATGATGGAGAGGGAGAGAAAGAGAAGATATAGATATAGATGGAAGGTGAAGAGAGGGAAGAGAGAGATGGAGAGAGTGGGGGAGGGATATAGACACACACACACACACACACACACATATGGATTGAGATAGCTTGTGTGTTTGGGGGGATGAGATAGAGATACAAAAAAGGAGATATGAATGGAAATATTGATATAGATGGAGGGGGGAGAGAGGGAAGAATATTTCTTGCACTGGATGCATTGATTTCAGTGTAGAAGGTGATTTCTCCTCCTATTTGATTACTTTCACTAGATTCATTGATTTTAATGTAGATATCAAGTTATAATGATGTTTGATTGTTTGCACTAGATGCATTGATTTCAATGTACATGTTTTCTAATCATATTTGATTGCTTGTACTAAATGCATTGATTTAAGTGTAGATGGTGATTTATAATCCTATTTAATTGTTTGCACTAGATAGGATGGATATAGAGAAGGAGTTTGAGGGGGGGAGAGGGAGAGGAGAAGAAATATATAGAGAGTGAGAAGTGGAGAGAGAGAGAAGGAGTAACAAGGGAGAGGTGGAGAGAGAGTGTGTATATTTGGGGGTGAGATAAAGAGACAGGGAAGGAGAAATGGAGAGAAGGGGAGAGAGAATGAGAGATAATGAGAGAGGGAGGGACATGCTAACATATTTGGAGAGAGAGAGAGAGAGAGAGATAGAGACAGAGAGACAAAGAGAGAGAGAGAGACAGGGAGAGAGATGAAGGAAGATAGAGGACGTGAGAGAGTGGAGATAGGGGGGAAAGAGAGATGGAGTTAGAGGGGGAGAGAGTGTGAGGTAAGAATAAATCAATAGATAGAGAGAGCGAGTGATAAGGAAGATGAAGAGAGAGGGAGAGAGGAAAACAGGAGGAAATAGAGCTAAACACGATGGAGAGGGAGAGAAAGAGAAGATATAGATATAGATGGAAGGTGAAGAGAGGGAAGAGAGAGATGGAGAGAGCGGGGGAGGGATATAGACTCACACACACACACACACACACACACATATGGATTGAGATAGCTTGTGTGTTTGGGGGAATGAGATAGAGATACAAAGAAGGAGATATGAAGGGAAATATTGATATAGATGGAGGGGGGAGAGATGGAAGAATATTTCTTGCACTAGATGCATTGATTTCAGTGTAGAAGGTGATTTATCCTCCTATTTGATTACTTTCACTAGATTCATTGATTTTAATGTAGATATCAATTTATAATGATGTTTGATTGTTTGCACTAGATGCATTGATTTCAATGTATATGATTTCTAATCATATTTGATTGCTTGTACTAAATGCATTGATTTCAGTGTAGACAGTGATTTATAATCCTATTTAATTGTTTGCACTAGATATATTTCTTTCAATGTAGATGTTGATCACTAATTATATTTCATTGTTTTCACTAGTCTATGAATTCATTTCAATGTAGATGATTTATAATCATATTCGATTTCTTGCACTAAATACATTGATTTTAGTGTATATGGTGATTTACAATCCTATTTGATTGCTTGCACTAAATTCATTGATTTCAGTGTAGATGTTGGTTTCTAATCATATTTTCTTACTTGCGCTATATGCATTACTGTAATATTCCTAATTGGGAAATGCAACAATATTAAACAATAATGCATAGAAATAACGCAAATCATCTAAGTTTGCAGGAGGCCAATATGGAGGCTCATTATTTACATATACAACAGTAAAATATATGAATAAGACAGCCCATGAGATGTACAACATGAAATAGAATACTTTTATGGAATAAAATCCTCAAAATGAGGTGCTACAACCATGTATTAAGACTGAAAAGAGCTTGGAAACATTATTTTATTGGCTAAAAATACTGTAGATTACACTTCATATCTAGAGCAGATCTGTGTACAAAAAGTTAGATCTATATCAGATCTGTACACTAGATAGACTCTTATTCAATTACCCCTTGGGGTTTTCAGCAAAACATGAAGTACAAGGAGTAGATCTGAGATCTAATGCTGCAGATCTACAGAAATATTCAGAAATTCATGGACATACAGATCTAATTTTAAATATAAATTATGATGATCCCAGCCAATGGATCTAAAATGTGAAGGGCGTATCCCCAACACATGAAAACCAATCCTCCAAAAAGTGTGCCAAAAGACTCTGCAACAACACCCACACAAATAACAAAGTTCTGGAAGCAATACTACACTGTAGGGTCTAGAACATGTTTGGCCTGATGCCGAGATCTAAAAATGTAGCTCCAATAATCCAATACTCTCTTACAAATGGGATAGAAGCCTTACCCACTGAAAAGAGGCACTAGATTTGCCTAGAGTTGAGTAGATCTAGCCTCCACTTGCTGTAGCTTACAAATACAACCAAACCCTCAATAGGATTTGCATTGTAGTTGGAAGAAGAGCTTGGAAAAATGCATGATAATGGACCAGAAATTGAAACTCTTCCAAGAGGCCTCTCAAGGAAAGAGGTGGGGTTCTCGATCAGGAACATTCAGTGCTAAACATCACTATTCTCTGCTAAACAGCAAGGAGAATAAGAAATGTATAAGCAGACAAAATATTTAGAAATAATATAATCATCAAAAACCTTCTCATGTTGCTATCCTCTTCCTTTTATAAGTTTGAAAGCTTGCAAAACCCTAAACCATCTTAATGGAATAGCTCCTTTCACATGAAACACCTCCAACTAAAACTGTGATGTGCATCATTGATGGCCACTCATCCAAGACAACGTTATTGATTTGGTCATGGTTGACCCAGTCAAAAGATTCAGCCCCTTTCACACTTAAGGGTGCTTATTTAAATAGCCCAGATTTAGCCTTGTTCACATGTGGCATTGATTTATTTGTTGTTTGAGGAGTTTTATGATCCTCCTTTACATTTTTATTCATGAAACTGAAAAATGAAACAAAAATGAATATTCCCATTAGCTTGGGCTAATTGGGAATATTACAATCCTCCCCTCCACAATGTTTCTTGTCCTCAAGCAATTGATAAGGTGAGTACTGAAACTCTTCTCCTTCTCCATTGGTGACATCATCATGTGTTAAGATTCCTCCATAAGCCAAGTGTTCACCAATCCAACCCTCCATGAATTGTTCGTCCAAAGTCATCATGAGATGTACATAGTCCATCCCACAAGGATTAAATAACTCAAATGAAACCAACATGGCTGAACCAATGCTCTCCCTAAAACATGTATAAAAAGTACAAGTATTTCATCAATGTATGGGAGCAAAACTATATACATACAGACATAAATTTGAGCATGTGGAGGTGGGTCATAGTCCCACATATGGTACCAGTGCAGTGCATCTCCTACCTGCATCAGATTAAGGTATGGTAAGTGGTTTCCCCACCACTTACTTTATTCCCATTTTATCTCACTATGGCTGAAAGTGTGAGATATGTTTGGTGCTTTAGGAAAGCACCCATCATGATAGAAAATCTCCCTTTGCTCATAAAGGGAGTGGCCAAATTCAGAAATTTGTGTGGCCCATTGTTGGCCATGAGATTTACAAGATGTATTGCTCCTCCTTGGATCCATGGCCTGCATAACCATGGTGAAAGAATATATACAATCAGAAAATAAAACACGGTTTACATGATCAGATTCTTCACCAACAATACTCCTCATACAAATGGAGTGGTTCATGGATCTATCTCCTCTCTCAAAAGAAGGAAGAGATGGCTGAAATAAATCCTCCTTAGATTCATGTTGCTGCCCCAACTCTACATAGTTCATGAATTCATGAAAATGTTGATGTAGTTCTTCTTTCAAGCCTTCCCAATCAAAGCTCCTCATGATGATGTTGTAGATCCTCATGTAATACATATGGCTGAAACGAAACTCTTTGTAAGCTCTTTGTAGCAAATTATTCATGAG
The DNA here is from genome assembly GCA_034641835.2 of Pinus albicaulis. Lineage (NCBI taxonomy): Eukaryota > Viridiplantae > Streptophyta > Pinopsida > Pinales > Pinaceae > Pinus > Pinus albicaulis. The sequence goes on from JAXQQM020083300.1 coordinate 200,281, forward strand.
CTTGGAGACTGTAGACAAGAAGATCCTACCATGATGATAGATGAATCCGAATTAGACTAAATATTCCTCTTCATGCAACTGGTCATCAAGTATCATGCAAGTGTGAAGATGTTTGGAATAATCCACCAATAGTTGGGATTTCCAATATAGATATAAACTGCTCAACAATGACAGTGATGATGGTGTATCAAAAAAAATATCTTTCATGTTGCTGCTCTCCTCATTGACATTTCCCATGCCAAAGGTGTGTTTTGGAAGGCCATTCCTTCCATTATTCTCCTCCCACGGCGCAGAACTAGAAATGAGAGTGGGTGATGATGATAAGGGAAGATGATCTCCCTCCTTCTTGAGCTTACCCAAGACTCCCAACATTGTAGCTTTTTCTTCTAGTGCTCCAATCCGTCTTGGATCTAAGCTTGGAGCAACATTTTTTGAGGTCTTCCCTAAAAAATATGAATCAGGTGGCCTCCCAGGTGTTTTGCCACTAGATAAGAGCATCCCATGCAGAAATATCATGAACATGATAGATGGGACTGTAAAGTCCTTGCTTCCACTGTGCAAATCCATCTCTGATTTTCTATGTGGAAGTGGTATATGAGGGGCATGTGTTTGGTCAATTTAGTGTGTCCTAAATTGCTACATTTAATTTGTCAATCCGGGATTCGTAAGCTGACGAAGTGTGGCACACTATATGTGCAAGATAACCTATCTCTTACTTTTTTGTCGTTTTTGGATTTTTGTGAAATTCTAAAAGACAAGGATGGAGACAAATATTCAAGACAACAATGTATTTCTAATGATTTTCCAAACTTAAAAATAATTTTAAAAACACACAATGACAAAATTAATTCTTCAAAGAAAATGAAATTAAAGAAAATGAAATTGCATCACTACTCTAGTCAAACAAACAATGAACTACTGATCATGAAACTCATTATTCTTGCTGCTGTTCAAACATAAAAGAAACTATGCTGAAATAAATCCAAAAGTTGCAACAAAGTAAATCTAAATCAAATTACATCAACTTATCTTCTGATCCCTCATCATTAGTCCAGCTATGATTTTCGGAGGTGACCATAAACAACTTGAGTAACGTGATATCTAACTTGCAGAAAGTAAACTAATATCAAACTACAAATTCGTAATTCAATCCCTCACCATCAGTCCAACTGTGGCTTTCAGAGGTAACTGAATATGTCATGAGAAATTTAATATATCTAACTTGCAGAAAGTAAACTAATATCAAACTACACATTCATAATTCAATCCCACACCATCAGTCCAGCTGTGGCTTTCGGAGGTAACTGAAGATGTCATGAGAAATTTAATATATCTAACTTGCAGAAAGTAAACTAATATCAAACTACACATTCATAATTCAATCCCTCACCATCAGTCCAGCTGTGGCTTTCGGAGGTAACTAAAGATGTCATGAACAATTTGATATATCTAAATCTAACTACTGAAACAAATGTGCAAGATTGAAATAAACAAGGCAGTACTGAAATTAAACAGAAACTAAGAAAAGTAAATTAGCAGCAGAACAATATCAATTCCATGTCATTAGTCAAAAAGTTATGCAAATGCCCGAGCTGCCTATTTATAACCTGAAACAAGAACACTGATCAGTTAACAATAACATAAAACATGAAAGATTATGGACAGAAGCAAGATGTAAAGCATGAAAGATTATAAACAGTAATGAAGCATATATACCATGAAAGATGCAATGTATAAACATGTGAATGAATTATGGCACAATGAGCTTAAAGAAATAAAACAAGAACTATACAATAATGCACAAAACCTCAGCGTGTGCAGGGGCCCTCTACACTAGCCTTGGCAATAGACTTCAAGTACGAATTACGCTTGGAAACATAGTCTTCTTATATATTAAAATGCAGTCATAACAGAAAGGTGATATTATGGCACAGTGGCAACGTAATTACATTACAGAGCTATCTGAAAGCTAATGGAGACTAATAAAAACTAACTCTTATGCGTATGCAAACGCGTGATTTATACTGAAGGTGATATAACTAATTTCCTAAAGTTTATGCTGATGGAGAACACGTAAATCATTACGTCCAGAGATCTAGGATCATGGTCGCGTTGAGGAGTAAATCTATGAAGAGTGGATGTTTGAATTTGGCTTATGGAGCCATGTACAGGTGTTGATTTGTCTCCCGCAATTCAGAAACGGCCATATAAATCTCCACGTGACGAGAAACAGAGTCCTGTCACTGTGGGACTCTACGGTTGACTTCCACTTGGCCACCTTTGACCGTAGCCTCCTTAGGTGAATTTTCTTGAGCTAATAGGACACGATCCATGTCCACATCATTTCTGAATTGCCCATGTGGCTCGTTTTTCCTGAAGACACCTGTAACATAGAGTTTCACAAAATGGCTGCGGAAAGTTGCAGCAGCTGCAGAAAGTGGCAAGATTCCGCATCTAAATGAGCAAAATATAAATCAAACAACAAACACAAAAATATAGTTAAAAACCATTTTAGATGATCTTTTGCAATTAATATACAATGATATTGACAACTTGGGAGGTTCATGTGAATGAAAAAGGTCTAGGAAGATGTATAAGAACAATGCAGATTTGAGACTCAACATACCCCACTGTGAAGGTGTTGCATGTCCTCATGCAACCAAAATTTTGATAATCCTTCTTCATTTCATATGCCTTGACACTTCAGCCAGTACATCCAACCCTCTCCTCTTCTTCCTTGGTGCTGCCAACATCCTAGGCTTCTTCATTAAGCATCTAAATTTGATATTAACTAGTGCTCTGCTTAACTTCTGGCATTTATTTTTCAATTTCTTGTTCTTCTTCTGCCATATTCCCAGATGTAGCATGGTATTATCATGAATTATTTTGTCCAATTTACTATGTTCCTTCAATGTCTCATTTTCATTTTTAATGTGTTTATTTAAAAGCTCTAGCTCAAAGACTTCCTGTTTCAGTGATTGGACTAAATCATCCTGTACTGTGTGAGGTTGAATGGACGAAGTACTGGGACCTGTAGCTGATTTTTCTAAAGATTCTATATAATCATATACTTCCTGCTGCTTGGGGTCTATATCAGGTGTCATTTTTATTGGGCTGTCCCCAAAATGCCGTGAAGGAGAGTTATCTTCAAAATCTGGCTGAGAAGGGCTCACATCAACATCTTGCTAAGAATGGGATGGACTATGTTCAATGTCTGACTGAGAATGAAATGAACCAGGTTCACTAACTGACTGAGAGTGAGATGGACTATGGTCAATTGGGGACTGTTCAGATGTTTCTTCTCCCAAATCGATGAAATGGGGTCCTTTCATTTGCGTTTTCCTCAATTTCCCCTTAAGTTTGGAACTTCTTCTCACACGCTGTGGACCACTATATTTTTGCTTTTGTTTCCCTTTCTCTTTCTTCTTGGCTATAGATAACTATTCTTGAAGATGAACCAATCTCTCAGATAACACTTGATGATCTTCTTCTTCGGAAGGAGGAGTTTGATGTATAGCCTCAATAGTTTTTCTCTCTTTTAATGTTATTGGCTTTTTACCCTTAGTTTCTTTCTTCTTCCTCTTTGATAGTCTCTCTTCCCTATCAGTTCTTTCAATTGTAGTAGTAGGAGTATTTTGAATTTCATCATTTGTTCTCTTTCTCCTACTCCTTCTTGATGTGTTACCTTCAGGATTTTCTTGAGTAGGAGTACTTTGAGTTTCATCATTTGTTCTTTTTCTCCTACTCCTTCCTGATGTGCTGCCTTCAGGAATTTCCTGAGGTTCCTCAAAGAAATTTCTAATAAAAAATTGTTCCCATGTGTCTTTCTTCTCCTTTAACTCTTTTTCAATCAAAATTTTTACAAGACCGTGGTGATATAGATGTGGTTCTACATCTCCTAAATGTTTCTGAACAGTCATAGACATCTTCTTCAAACTATTTAATAGAAAATATGGGAGATTGAGAGTTTGATTATCTAGAAAATTCATCAGCAATCTGGTATGGTACATATACATGGACCCAAAACGGCCTTCACAGGTAATGAATTTTTGAACAACTAGCAGCAAAGTAGCCCATTCCTCTTTCAAAGCATGAATAGGAATTCCTCTTTTAAAAATAGTTATGTCCATACCTTGGTTTCGTAAGATTATTCTCCAGGCTTCATCACTAATGCTTTTATTCTTAAACCAACGCTCACCCTCTTGAGGAAGTTCTGTGGCAGTTGCTATAGATGCCTCGTTCACTGCAAACTTAAGGTCTCCAATCTTGACTTCCAGGCCATTGAATGACCTTGCAAATGCTTTTGTCACTTTTTTATGATAGCCTCTGAACTTTTGGATAAACTGCAGCCACTTTGATTTCTTCAATATATCCCTGACTTGAGGATATCCCTCCATGAATTTAGGTCCTTCTGGTTCTGCTCTTAGCAATTTACCCATCCTTATTTCTGCTCTTCAAAAATTTTCCTGCGTGAGGGTTCAATGGAAGTAGAATGGCTGAATGCACAGAACTGATCACAATGATTGTAGGTAGATATCAGAGAGTGGGTATACAGGCTGTAGTGTAACAACTCTATACAGGCTGTAGGATCAGCGTTTTTGGAATTGGTGATAATTATTTTAAATTTTATTAATATTGATAAATAAATATAATTGTATCTTTTTACCTTTAAATGTAAATGCATGATCATTTTTGGAATTTGTGATAATTATTTTAAATTTTATTAATATTGATAAATAAATATAATTGTATCTTTTTACCTTAAAATGTAAATGCATGAGCATTTTTGGAATTCGTGATAATTATTTTAAACTTTATTAATATTGATAAATAAATATAATTGTACCTTCATATCTTAAAATGTAAATGCATGATCATTTTTGGAATTCGTGATAATTATTTTAAATCTTATTAACATTGATAGATAAAATGTAAATGCATGACCATTTTTGGAATTAGTGATAATTATTTTAAATTTTATTAATATTGATGGATTTTTAGTTGAGATGTTTATTTTTTAAAATAACAGTCAATATTTATTTTTAACAAAAATACTGTTTGAAAATATCAACATAATTATACTTTTATTTTGGAATATATAATATTATTAAAATATGGGATAATTATCTAAAACTTTATTATTATGGGTGTACTTTTTATTTATTTATAAATTTTCAATTACTATTAATAATAACAAATAAAAAAATCACATGAGATACAAGATTGTCGACCCTTTTGGAACCAACCACTCTCGTTCATCCATCCACATTATTTCATACAAATCTTATTTATTTAACCTCCAATACAAAATAAAATCTTGTTTGAAAGTATCAACATAATTATATTTTTAGGATATATTCTTATTTTGGAATATATAATATTATTCAAATTTCTCATAATTATGTGATATTTGATGTCTTGAAAGATGTATAGTTATTTATAAATTTTTAATCACTATTAATAATAAAAAATTCAGAAATAAGTTTTCATTTAGTGATTCATGTTAATTACTTATAAGTTTATTATTAAAAACAAGTAATCTATTGAGATGTGAAAGCATTTCATATATACAAAATTAAATTTGAAGGTATTCCACATTCAATATTAA